>PDGT01000008.1:8657548-8785020 GCA_003671415.1 Megathymus violae
GGGTAGGTTTTAATGCAGGATGGATGAAGCTATGTTCCGTCTCAGCCGACAACGCGTCGATGATGCTTTCTGTCTGTGTTTAGTCCGTGTTTTATGTCGGCTATTGGCAGCTGTGGATTTGAAAAACCAAAATATACGTTTTCCATTATTTCATTTGCTGTAAAGTAATAAATGTGGTGATAGTTTTTTTTTGGTGGTTAACGTAGAAATTTCTCATCTATCTTAATTCTTGGGTTCAATATTTTTTTTCGTAATCTCTCAGTTAATTTACCAATTAACTTTTCTTTTGTTTAAGGTTTTAAACAGTTTTTTTAGGATCTCTACGTAATAAGTAGTAAAATAAAATTTATATCTTTGTAAAAATTGCATGGCCAATGCGGGTGCCCGTGTGTAATAGTTTTATATACTGCAATATCACCAGCAGAAAAATGTACACAATTCTTAGTAATAAAGTTATTGTTATTATCAGATGCACAGATTGTCACAATATGAACTTTCAAGTTTTTCCCGTTTGAAATACTAGGAAATATTGATGATACTAGGAAATTTAGAAATTTTATGTTTTCATAAAATAAAACTAAATTAAATTATTTCCTAAGCCAGTTTTTTAATAAAGTTCACCAAACTTCTAATATATATTTGATATATTTTTTTAACTCATACAAGAATTTTAATTTGAAAGACCTCGCGTTTCTAAATTAAAAATATCCTCAAGTTCTTTTAAATACATCCTGAAAAAGTCTCGTTACAAAAATCGGATAAAAGGATGCTATTTCTGTAAAATACGTTCTCTTGTAATTCTGTCGAAGTGGTTTCAGTTTTTTTTGACAAAACAAAGCCGCGCCCGACGCTTATCTCGCGAGATAGAAAAGCGAATTAAAGATAAGACATGCTTCTGCTAAAAGCAGGGATAATCTAAATTAATATATAAGACATTTATATATAATACATTGTTTTGGTATTTTCCACTATTTCAGTATAATAAATAGATTACTAATATGACACTTTGTAGTATAAAGACTTAAAATAATTTATACCGTTTGATGTCAGTCAAAAACCCTTAACCATATAGACAATTCGACAGGGTTTTCACTTATCACATGAAATACAATAATATTATGACAAAAATAATTAAACTGTGCCAACAGAGTCCAGTTGGTGTGTGGTAGTGTGCGTGAATATTTATTATTAATGCGGATACTATTTTTATTTTTATATAAAATTTTCTAATGCTCTTATTCTTCATGTTATTCCCGACGCTTTAACAGAAAATCGGGAGCGATGTCACTTCGAACGCTCCCCACCATCGATCTGTCTAGACTGCCGTCACGGGATACTACAAATTTATGTCATTCAGAAATATCATTACTATCCATAATTGTCCCACTGTTGGGCTCAGGTCTCCTCTCAACAGTGTGAAGATCAAAATCTGACAAACTAACCAAGTACGGAATAGTAGACTTCAGAAATTTTTGAGGATATAACGGTGAACTCTACTCATAGGTTTCCTCACAATGTTTTCCTTCATAGAACAAACTGATAATTCATTTCTTTATATATTTCTTGCTTTATTTCCAATGCATGTAACGTTGACATACGAATATTAAAAATAGTCAAAAATATTTTTATCTAGTTAAAAATAGTACAATTTTGATTGACTTTTGTTCAAATGATAATGTAGAATATAGACAACAATAGATAGAAAGTAACCGAGCTTCGCAGGCTTTTATATTAACCAAAAATACACAGTTGGCATTTGCATTTGGAATTAAATTCAACCTACTTTCGGAGCATGAGTGATGAAAAGGAGCTATCCAATGATACGAAAGCCATTCAAATAGGTTTAAATACAATTCATTGTGATTTGATTCAGTCGTCGAGGGAAGCGATGTCATTCTGAGAAAAACACTAGTCATACTACGTCAAATTCCAATACAGTTTGGTTAAGAAAATGAATTTGGCATTGTTGTTTATTCAACTGTGTTAAATTTAGTCGTAACGGAATATCCAAGACGTTATTGTACTATTTTCGTCACTTTTTTATTCAAAACGACATTCACAAAGACATTGTGATGCTATCGCTCGTTCTCGTCGACGTCGTAATCAATCATTTAAGATCGTGACAAAGACAGCTTCAGCTTTTCTATCATAAATTGGTACTGAGAATCAATAGCATACTTTAATACACTCGTACTGGGATTGTACACTTGATGAGGCACCTTGTCGACGTTGATACGATATCGTGGTAGGGAGTGATTTCACCAAATTTGCAGCGTAAACGCATGTATGGGCATGAGCTTCGTAGTCTGGATCTGAAGCTTATTCCACCAAATTCCTACAGTGCACAATTGACATCGGCCAACCCAGGTACCGGGAGTACTTTGATATCTGTGAAAACAACCATTACAATGACCTCGGTAGTACGGACGGATCCTCAAAACTTTTTGACATTCACTCTTCCAGAAGCTTGAGTGTTACTGCGAGGGAAGCCAAGACTCTAGAGCGGCGTTACATATTACAGGGTGGATCATTTATTGCATAGCAGCATTATGAGTAAAGTTTTTTAGACACATATAAACTGGTTCTGAAGCGAGAAATATGTTAGCGTATTTGGGCATGAAAAGTACGTTGGTCGAAATCGCGTCGCTCGACCTATTGCTAGTCGCAGAGCTGATATTTGTGGCGAGGTCTGAATTCACTTGATCACAAACTATGGGACTATGGGCGCTTTAGTCACATTTCAATTACGCAATATGTATTTATCTACATATTTATGTACCTCCCAACGGTACATTTGATCATACATCTAATGTTTTTTGTATGTATAGTCAGCATCAACAGAGTCATAATCAGTATTTACGCATTGGCGGACAAAAGTCAATTTGAAAGACAATTTGATAATGTGCTAATAAATTATGGCATGGGTTTTAATTATTACCACTTATTATTGGAAATAAGCGCCCCTCTTAATTTTTTCTACGGAATCATATCATATAATAACTGTAAAAAAAATCAGTGAAATCGTGCCAATATTGTTAAATGTGAAAATGCAGTTCAACAATTTTTTATATGGTATTATTTATCAGTGAAATGTCCTCTGTATCCGGGTAATGCGAAAATGCTCTTAAAGCAATTCCACATTGTAGCAAAAGATATTGTTATCCTCTGACGGTACATTATCGAAGCAAGTAAAATATATTTCTAGGAATTCGCTCTCGTTTCAATATCGTTTTGCTTCAACCCATTAGCGGCCCGATACTTTTTTCCTGATCAAGGAGGCCTAGAGTATAGTTGGTACCCTTCCCTCTCGTTAGTTTTGGTTTGGTTTCATTAAATAAAATATATATTTTTTTACGCAATATACAAATACATTTAATATGAATCTTGGCCGTATTAGGGCGACAGAAGTCAGCCTACATGGTGGTAGGGCTTCGGGTATAGATTATATTATCAGTATTATTATTAAGTCATTAATATTATTACTGGTATCATGTTTCCGTGAAGCCTGCCTGGCTAGCTACCACCCTCATGCTTGGGTCAGCGGTTAAACGACTCGTTGTGTTCCGGCTGGGGGCTTGAGAGCCAGTACTTTCTTTCTAACCGTGTTCTTATTTCCTGGCCGACAACGCATCAGTGATAAATTTGGTCTTGCTGATGTCCATGGGCGACGGTGACCACTTACAATCAGGTGGCTCTTCTGCTCGTCTGTCGGCTATTAACATAAAAAAAGAACCTCACTTTATCCCTTTGCGACTCCAATTTCGATGTCCTGATAAATAAAATATATAAAATTAGTTTCAGTAATGAAACGCTCAAAAATTCATGAAATACAAGTTTGGCCTATGTAAGGATAAAAATATTTTTCAATTAATCAATTAAATAATTTATTTGCAGGATGCGATAATTACAATACAATAGACTATGCAAATTAAAATTATACAAAATAATTGTCAACTAATTAATTTTTGTCCTAATATCAAAATAATCAAAGTGTAAAATTATAATAAAATAAATAAATAATAGTAATTACATTAATATTTGTAACGTAGATGAATAATCGTCATAGTAATATTCTATCCAATGGTTCAGTGAAGTCAGTTGTTCAAGTGCCAAGAAATGTGGCAATTAAGAGCCACCATTTTGGTTATATATCGCCATATTTTTTATGCAATCGAAGATACAAATTATAAAATCTAAACAAATTAATAAAATAAGCATTTTGTTGTTTATTTAAAACAAAATTTTTGCCAATTATTGTCATCAGATGTTATCATTGTATAATTTTACATACCGGATTTGCGTATTCTTTGATTAATAGCCATATTTATTATGACAATATGTAGCTATACATACACTGACAGAGTTATTCATACATTTACTGTACGATTCTAGCAGAGTGGTAAGTATACAATGGAAAACGTGCATGTACATAGGTAGGTATATGAATACTGAAATAAAACGAAAAACGTTTCACCTTGACAGCTCCGCTTTATATCAAGTAATAAAAAAATAATTACAGCGCCCCTATTTGCTTTTTGTTCGTCGGATATTCATGAAATTTTAAACATTATATGAAAAAAAGGCACTCGTTCTTCTGTTGACCTGCAGCGTAGAGAAACAATACTGTAAAATTTTCCACTTGGAGATCACGTTTTTCTAGTTTACATTAAGTTTCTAGTTCAATAACCGACAAACAAACATAAGTCACGGTCAGGGCTCATCGCAATCCAGCGAAACTACCGCTAACGCCAAAGGCACCACCACTGCGTTGTCAGCTTAACTAGAATCTAGGAAACCACTTTTTAATTGTGATAGCTTAGCCAAACGTATAAAGAATCTCTTCTCAGAACGATCAGTTAACCTCCACGTTGGACATGTGTTGGTTAACAAAAACACTCTGTTAACATAACAAAATCATTTGAAGTACGCAGGATTTCTCTCTACGTTTTCGTTATTAAAGCAAGTGGTAACGTCTCATTGATGGATTTTCTGTTACGGACGTCACGGCAATGACGTAATTTCATATTACAAAAAGTTGAATTGTAACAAATAATTAAAAAATCTATCATAGCGAATTCTATGATTAAGACCAACCCGATATGAGGGTTCAAAGATTGTTCTATTTAGTATTTATTTGATTTTACCAGGTATTACATCGCAAGTAGTGTCTCTTTTGACAGCGGATATTATTAATTGAGCTGTCGAAGTTCAAGTTTTGCTACAATAAGCATTGGAGCCAATAATCCAAATAAGGTATGACAACCACAAACGCTAACAAGTTTTCGTCTCTCCTGCTTTCTTCGTTGTAATATATTATGGCGACATGAATTAGAAAATCTTAGAATGTTAGCAATTTACGGCGTACATCGATTCCGAAAAGTCATATATCACACAATAGATGGGCAATTTACAACTACGACATTTAAATTATTGCGTGTACAAAATTTCAAACAGTTTGGACCTCTGTAATGAGATGATAGAGTAGAGAATACGTTTTACTCCTTCATACACGTACTATAGAGTATCCCACCCAGTATTACTGTATATAGGTATACTGTATATAGTACCTATATATAGGTGTAAGCGAAGTATAAGTAATGTTAGCTTTCAAGTAAGATGAAACAAGGCGTACCTTGCGGGTTTGATAACGTTCATGTGCCGAATTTGCATATCTAACACGGCGCAGTAATACGTACGCAATAAATATGACTGAATAAAAGCTTGCTCGGAATAACGGTTTTGACGTTAACGTGATTTTTGAATTATTTACGAGTAAATATTATAGTGATACAGTCTCGGTACCATTTTCTAACAAATTATAGGTACCCAGTGGATTAATGACGTTTTTTGTTCTGGATTCTGACAGGGTGGTAATTTACAATATTATTAACTGATATGAAATTTATTAATTTAAACAATAATCATAACACTCTCTATTGTTCATCGCGGCACGGACAGATGGAAAACGATTTTTTTAGATAACATTAGGGCGAAGAGTTGTAAACATAGGAACATGTCCTACGGGAAAGGTGTGCTAAGTAAGGTATACAAGTATTATCACAAAATTAAATTTACTTGACTACAGCCCCCTTAAATAACAAATGGAAATTGTAGTCTCATTGATATGTTGCAACTGTTAAGTACAACCATATTATAAATTGGTAAAAAACGACCTCTCAATCTAATTCCAGCGCTTAAGAGATAAGAGTTAAAAAATAACGATGAAGGATTTTTTATGAGGTAATAATTAATATTCAAGTATTTAAGTAAAAGTTTTTTAAACTGTTAACAACAAGCCATATAATTCTGTTCCTTAAGGTTTATGATTCTTTCTTGGTCGGCAACGTGTTTGTAATATCAGTAGATAGCAATTGTGCACGGTTGGCGGTAATCACTTACCATCACATGGCCCGTTTGATATTTTAACACTTCTTGCTATTAAAAATATTTTCTTCAAGTTTTTGTAAAGACGGCGTTGTACATAAACCAACTTATTAAACTATTCCCAAAGTTATTTCAGCAGGGCAACAGATTGAAATACATGGTATCTGGATAATCGGATCGTGTGATAAGCACGCTCGGCGCGGAAGGGACTGGCGGCTGACTGGTGGTTTTTGGTTCAACAAATTAACTCGCTATTGGGGTAATACATAATCATTATACATTTATGGGAGTTGTATGACGTCAGAACCGTTTTTAACAACAGACGAGTAGTTAGTTATATTTAATAAATAAATATTAATATTTAATAATAAATCTTTTCGAATTGATAATATGCATCCATTTCACTATGAAAGAAAAATGTTTGTATACTTCACAGTGTCTGATGATAATGGTCGGTGGTAATAGAATATTTTTTTGTTGGACTCAATCGGCACAGCAGCAGCGTACTGGAGTACCCTCTAGGCTTCCCGGAAGTGAAGCTCTTGTCTATTATTCCGCATTAATTTGTCTTGTGCAGTAAGGGCACGAGATTCTTGTTTTGAATTGAAAAAATCTAGCATCAAACTAAGACGATTACGAAGTACAGAACAGTACAAGTACAGTACAGAAACAAGTTAAATAGGACAATATGTATACTAGTGATAATGTAAGTGTTACCAGTTATGGTAAGGAGGATGGTGTGTTGGTGGTGAAAGGCCTAGGTGATCTAGGTCACGCGTGTAGTAGGTGCAAGTAATGCAACACGAAGGAACAACAACGGTCCGGACATAAACAGTTTATTCCACAAGCACAATTATAACAGTTAATACTACACGAAACACAACACGAAAAAATAACCATAGAATAAAGAAGGAGAGAGAGTGGTAGACAGTGAGAAAGATAGCACAGGAAGCAGTCTTAACATTAAAACACAAGCAAACGATAAATAGGCGCAGCGAAAGTACTAATAAGCGATCGTAGTTGAGCGATCAAGCGACACAGGCGTTACGCGGGACGAAGAAAAGCCAACTGTCGGATCGCGAGCGCGGACTGAGCAGCGCGCGCGCCGGCCGATACCGTTAGCGGGGTGTGAGAGGCGCGGAGAGCAGTGAAACCGCCGCGCGGCTGCCCAGCCGGTATTGGTAAAAATCGGCGAGTTAAGTGGCGCGTTGACTCCAAAACGCGCCAGGTTCGCGTCTGCGTGTGTGTTGATGTTAGTGTATAGTGTGCTATGTATGTACGTGTAAGGAATATAAAATCTAAACATAATATAATAAATAAGTGTATGTGTGTGTCTGTGTAATATATATTATAAACTACATAAATACGTATGAATGTGGGACGAAGGTGCCCACACTAGACTTTTCTATTTGATGATAGTATTTACTAGTATTATTATTATCACTTTGAAAATTTCCGCGGAAATAGATTAGTTTTGCCAGAGTGAAAAGTATTCTACATTATAACCCATAATGTATAACTTGAATATATGCCAAGAATCACCTAAATATGGTTTTAATGTTACATGTCTACAGACCGAAATGTATCTATAACAAATTATACCCTCATTGATATTTACAAAAAAAATCTCTGGACAGATTTCCAGTTGAATATAACTCTTAACCCGTCAGTGTTAGCATCGATTTTTCAATCCTTAGCCCTCTTTTTCCATCCATATCTTTCTTCCTCGTTCCTAAGCCTTAGGGTTACGACAATAGACCGTGTAATCATTATTTAACCCCTAGTGTTTGAGGTCAGTTGAGCTTTCAGCGTTGATGACTGCAATACTCTACGGAAGGAGGCGAGAGCACTCGAGGCGCGCCTTGCATTGTGACGCGATACGACCAGATTCATTACAGCCGTTACCCTGCCAACAATGTCAACAGCCGTATCTTTGAACCCATATTTTTACCGCAAATATAAAACTGCAGAAATCAGGGCGACGTAAGAAGTGATGGCCCAGTCGTTTGCGAGTTGACCTGAAAGTAAATTCAAAAGGGACTGTATGTTTTTATATAGTTAGGATATTAAAGTTATTGCATTAAATTGTCACCAGCTTTAGCGGAGAAACATATCGTGATCGCTGTTTATTTAAGAGTTTTTATTCGTTGATTTGAATATACCAAAGGGGGTGTGCAATACACATGGTGTTTATGGAACGCTATTTTAGTGATAAGGCCGGCTCGTTGTACGTTCGTGTGTGCACTTATTATGTGCATAATAAAGATTTGAATTTGACTTAAGGTCTACTCTAAGACATGGCAGTTGTGATGTGAGCAATTGAATTATAAAGTGACCGTATCGCGTTGCAGCGTTTATAAAAATGATATTTACGAAGAGACTCAAGAAATTAAATGTTACTATTATATTACAAATAAACTTTCGGTGTATCGATGCAACATTGGGCTGGCCAGTTATACATCAAAAGTTCAATTTCCTGCAGGAGTTCGAACACAGTAAAAATCTATCGAGAAGGACCGTCCGATGAGGAATAGCAGAGGGAAGGAAATGGCACTTCCTGTTCTAAACATAGATGCAGCTTTTAGAGATTTTAACGCCGCGAGTAACAAGCACCTTCTATTCTTAAAAGAAGATTACAGATATGGTGAAGAAGAATGCTTTGTCATGAACCGAGTTTCGCACAAATGTTTCCATACTACAAGGCATGAAGTAGTATCTGTCGACTATAGTAGCGACCCGCATGCTGACTTTCTTTGCTGAAACATGAAAGCTTATTATATTGAGAGCATCTTGTTGTCCAGGGTAAAGTAAAAAGCACGAGAGGGCGCGGTTGGTTCTTTCTTTTTTACCTTCTAATTTCCTGGCCGACAACGCATCAGTGATACCTTTGGTCTCGCTGATGTCCATGGGCGACGGTGACCACTTACCATCAGGTGGCTCGTCTGCTCGTTTGTCGGCTTTTAACATAAAAAAAACCTATGTGGCGGACTGACTAAACTAAGCCGTGTGCGGCGGTGCGGCACAATGATGTTTCATTAAATGAACAATGGGTCTGGACTCTCTATGTATACTCGAACGACAAACCTCTCATACCCTATTACTATTGTCGCTGTGATTTTATACGTTTTCTGTTCCTGTTACTTTTATGAATTCGCAAACGTTCTATACCAATATTAGAACGGTTTTTATTTTAAGCGTAGAAAATTAAAAGTACATCTGGACGATTCGTTATGCGTTTAAAAGATCGTTTTAGCTCGCGCGATGGCCCCTCACAATAGAAATGGGATAAAAGTGGAAACGCAGCCGTTACCAGTCAAGTGCCCCCCCTTGACATACTTTTTAGCCCGGATAATTAGTATTATATTAGCGACTCAGTTAACGAGATTGTACTCACTGTATGTGGTGTGACGATGATCGCAGATCTTTTTATACCTAGTATAAAGCAGATATGGCTTCAACCCATTAGCGGCCCTAACGGTTGGAAGGATATTTCTTGATTGAGGTCCAAAGCGTCCTCGCGATGCTCCAATGTGGAAAGGTTACTGGCCAAGTCATATTCTGAAAGCTATGCAGTTTCAAGTTATCGGACATTAACGTTTGTTATCTATAGATAATGACAGCACGTATTGTAAAGGTAAACTTGAAATTTGGTCTCAATATAGAGTTAGTTGTATTCTGATTTGGTGCTTCGCTTTAGGAGTCAAGTTTGAAATATTACGGTATACAAGACCCTATCTAAAATTTACAGTGAAACCGGTATGAAATTCGTACATTTTCAATCAGAAATATTCCTAAATAAATCACAATACTCTCTCGATTCCGTTTCGGATGTGATTGATTTTTGATGTGGAACATCTATTGGCGCGCATTGGAAGTAAGATCGACTCGTATCCCATAATGGCAATCGGCAAGAAGCTCTCTTATATCATGATGCTCCCTATTCGCCGCCACTCTCTATTTTCTTGTGTATGAGTGACGCGTTCAAGGCATCAATATACAGTAAATTTCTTACTAATATTAAAAAAAAACGTGGCTTGAATTTAAATATACATAAGTAGTATTGACAATCGAACGGCCAAAATGAAACAAAATAATTACTAACGAAACAGTTGTAGCGTGTGTAACGAAATAGTTGTAGTCATCAATTTTGGAAAAAATATTATCTATACGGAATGATAGCTTTTAAATAGCATACAAACTATCTGAAAACATATCTGAATGGCAGGTGTATGCTTCTCTCCGGTACAATTATTCTTATGTCTGCCCACCTGACCATACTAGGCCAGTTCTGAGTTTTCAGTTCAGTAGTAGTTAATTATGTAGGTCAGCTCTTTAACTACGAAACTACTTGTAGCCAAGCTTCCATTTAGTCAAACTTTTAAGCAGATTTATAATACAAATCCAACGCAAAAATAAAGTCGAAATTTAGTACCACTAAATAATACTAGGATGAGTATAACTAAACAAAACTTATATACAAAGTAATAAAATAATGCTCACATTTATAAATAGTATTTGCATTAGGGATTAACGTATGCGTTTGCGTCGTTACAAGATATTATAATTTCTCTTTTTTCGATTTATCGATACGTATGATACCGTTTCATATGTTAAAAAAAATTGATAAATTAGGTTTGTCTCTGTAGCTCGGGACCAGAATACGAGCTACGGTATCTCCTGCCTCTCGTAAGAGGCGACTAAAAGGGGATTTCTGGGGTTGTGGGCAGTAAGAGTGGGAGCTCGAAACATCCGGCTAGCAACCCCTGGAAGGAAGATTGTATGCGTGGCCGCGTACCATCGATAAGATTGGATGATGCGGGACGGGACATGTTGTCCCTCCCGGGTAGAGCTCGACAGGGGTACCGCGCCCAGAGGACTTTGGTTGCGTTCCTATGGAGATCCCGGAGTTCTCTACATAGCGCTGAAGAAAGTCAGGGGGGGGATTTTAGTGCAGTAAAAATCCCACATAACCCGACGTTGCTACCAGTGCACCGGGTACTTTTTGAAGGTTTCTCTTCGAAAACAAAAAAATGTGTTTTTGGTAATGTATACATGTGTAATATACACGCAATGTAAGGCCATTAGGTAAGGTATTTAATTTAATTAAACAACTATATACCCGATTTTAGGAATCAGTTTTCTCATGTGTATATATCAATATGTAACATAACAAACTTGTTTATTTTTATTGCAATAGTTACACGAAGAACTTATAATTTATTTCCTAATCCCTCTAAAGATCTTTCACACTGACAAATTTTTGTTACCTCTACCGAGGTCTTGGATTTGCTCTCGCATAGACAGTCTTTAAAACCAAAATACACCACACCTTCATACATTAAATTTTGCAAAAAACATTGTGTATCACAGTTTTTATTAATAAAGATACATAAACGGAACCCACACTGTGAGTCTCTCTTTGGATTAAAAAAAAACCTTAATCCTGAGTGATAAATAACGTATGTGGTACAGCTGGACTTCAAGATAGGCCTAATTGGCTGACAAATTGGATGGCTCACGAACTGGAGGATGTCCTTAACTCAAGGATGGACAGAATAAAAGAAACATGCAGTTTTGTAGTGAAATACGTCCAGAAAAATCTTACGTTTATGGAAGTTTCGAAACAGAATTTTTGTATAGGCTATTTATGGCACTTATAAGTATCTATAGATATATGGAGTCAGCTCATTTTATATACAAATCATATTTTATTTTATAGTTGTAATAAGTATTATTAGGCGAAAATAGAGTGCGACTGAGAGACACATAGATGCGCGATATTATTTCGGTTAATTTTTTATTGAATGAAAGTTATCCTAATAATCAAAAAGGATTCTGAAATATATTTCTCCAGAGTTATAAACTATTCAATAACTTACTTAGGAATTAGATACCGATACGAGCAGGAAGTTTTAAAGAATGTTTACAAGCAAAAGGCACAAGTTTCACAGCTCGTCGAGGTTGATTTACTAAGGAAAGCAACTGTAGTAGAAGTTAAGGTTTCCCAAGAAGTTTCGCTCGCAGAAGAAACCTTACCTTTGGCCGAGAGCTTCGATAGTTAGGGTTGAAAACCGGCTGCTAAATAAATTATCTGAAGTTATTTTCTTACTTAAAGTTTTGAACAACAATAAAGTACTACGTTTACGTCTTATTTATAAATTAATAAGCAAAAAAATCGTTAATCTCCGTTATATCCTTTACATTAATACGCCGACAGCAAATAAGGATCACGATGAGTTAAACATCTTAGTCTTTATCACCACTTACCAGGTGGGATTGTTGTCAAGTATTAACTTACTTTATGTATAAAACAATGATCTGGAAAGATACACTGCGTGACTACGTGAGTTTTGTTTATTAGTGTCCAGAATACGAGCAAGCGGGTCATCTTCCGAGTATGTGGTCGTTGTAATGGGCGGTAGGAGGTTAGATGAAGCGAATTGTAGGTCGTGGCCATTCTAGCCCTCATCGAAGTGACCCAGTGATTCCTTCATTTAGTACAACTGTTACCGACAGACGAGTTAGTATCGGAGGTCGCAGGGTACTTATTGTACCAATCAGGAAAATTACCATGGAAGATGGACTCGTCATTGAATTGCTGATCACCTTCTATTGACCGGGACGTATTTCGATCGCAATCTAAGTAAGGGAATTATTCGTAGGTATGAAAAGTAGTATTCATTTATTTGTATGTTATAAAATACTATCTATTAATATACGAATAGAATAGACACTAGCGGCAAACGTAATTCCATCACACAATATTGAATGTCCAAATTAATTTATTACTTCACCAATACAAACAGTAATGTGTCGATTTGCAAACCGTGGAACCAAAACTCCAAATAAATAACGTTTATCTGTACATTTGTTCGCAGCCAGCGGTTCGGAAGCATCGATTAAACTTCCAATTGAATTAAATGGTATTTTTATTTCGATGGTTGGCAGTCGTGTTTTATTTACAATGGTTCGTTATGCAATTGGAGATCAAAACGATTACACAAATATTATTTTAATAAAAGGCCGCTTGATCTTGAAGGTTTACCGAAACGCTGATTTATAATATAATATAATAGTAATAAATTTATTGATTGTAGTCGTTTCATAGTTTCATTGTGTGACTATTCAATGCGGCTCCAGTACGCAAATGGTTAGAGAAACTAAAGTTCTGTTTACTTTTTTGCTTTTTCTTGCATCTGTGCCAATTCCAATGTTAGGTCCAATGGGGATATTTCTTCTATAATCTCCTTAGATCTCCTCACCAAAATGTCGCAAATAAAGTATACTCAAAATATGACCGTGAGTAAGATAAGTAAGATCCGTGAGTGAAAATAAGCAGGCACGGCCACGGGCGTGACGTGGGTGTAGATGTCTCTTATACGAGTATTATGCACAATCTAACCCAAGGCTCTGTTTGTCTCTCCTGTCAATTAGCGTCGTATCATATTTTTGTCCACACTTTACTATATAAGACGTAGTGGAATTAATAGGTTCTATAAGAAATATCTCATCAAGAAATTAAAAGATTTATTTTTGAAAGTTGCAATTCATCTCAAATTTTAAGTAAACTGTGTGACTTGAAGTTTCCTGCTGCCAAAAACGCATAACCAGGAGGACAGCGTCATTAGACGACAAAATTATAAAAAGATTATAAAATAAAAACCATTAAGTTTAGTAATAGTATTATCTTTATTGTATTCAGACTTACATCTCAGCAGTTTTGTTTCTTGATTATAAAATTATTAGGCAATATCTAATTACATGTATAGTTTGAAAAATAAAAGTCTTAATCTTGGAACTTAATCATAGAATGGTAACAGCGACCTTCGGGCTCTGACATGAGACGTACATAACCGAACTAAAACCTTGAATATAGCAAGAATAAAAAGTAGTCGTTCAGTATTTTAAAATAAATACAAAGAAATTTAAATCAACTTTTTTTTAACGACTTCAAAACAGGAGGAGATTCTCAATTCGACTGTATTTTTTTTTATGTTTGTTACCTCAGAACATTCGACTGGGTGAACTGATTTCGATGATTATTTTTTTATTAGAAAGGATTTTCTTACTTTTTAGTGCATATTAATTTGTTTTTGAATAGGTTTTATTTAAGTTGGTTTTTTTAAAGAATTATCTACATTCATGCTTAATTTCGCCAAATACTTATAAGACAAAGCAATATAATTCATATGAAGTCACTTAAAATGGATAAGTTCAATCATGGCACTGACAAGTAGTTTCAGAATGTAGAAAATAATGAAATCATGGCCACTTAAATAATAACATACAAGCAGGAGAGCCATGTTATTAATTACTTAATATATGTGAATAGTAACACAAGTAATTTACATATGACTCAAATGAACTAAAAAAATTATGAAAATTTTTTAACAATTTAAGCAGAATAATTAAAATAATTAATAATTTTTTAATTTATAAAATTTTCGTAAATTGGTTCAATTTTATATACACGGCAAGCTGTGTGCTTTAAAAATATCGCAGCCATCATGCATGGATACTGATCAAACGATTTACTCGCCAGGGCGTGACGTACCGCCGCACCGCCTCAACGAACATCTCTCCATGTGTACGAGCCTTTACCTCGTTTGTGCTGTGTACCTAATTAAATAAGCAAACCGTGGCTTTGTTGGCTTACCGAGGCACCAATTGTTACCAGATCATCAACGACCTAGCTAAATTTTCTCGATATGAAAATTTGTTTTAAGCGTGACTGCGAAGCATGCGTGTTATATGAAGGCTATGCCTTCGGTTACCAATGTCTAAGACAGGCGACATGTTACGGCACGTCTTCCAGTATATCGAGCGAAATAAAAAATAAAACACCCAGTAAGAATAATGAAATAGTCGTATGAAATCCATCAATCCCGCACATGGCGGGAATATGGAATACCGCTGCGAGCCCTCTCTTAGAGGAGAGCACAACTCATTCTTGCTCATTGTGTAAATGTTGATTTAAGAGTTTATGTAACAAGCATGATATTACACTGAGATAACAAAAATGTCATTTTGCGACGTAAAATGGTGACGTAAATGTTAAATTTTCAATTACTATTTTACCTTACCTTACCTAATCAATTCACACCCCTTTTGCTAAAATCATGCGCGTCACGTAACTACCACTAGTACTAATTAAGTACATTTTGCTTGAGAATTTGCATAACTAATTGAGAAAACAGTTAACTTTGCAAATTGTGTTCTTTAGTGTGACGTAACTAAAGTAATAACATCATTCCTCAGTCATATTCAATCGTTCATTGACACAGAACGGATGATTGTCATGCTTCATTAATAAGTTTCCGAAACACTAAAGCGAGTGAATTAAATTATACCTATAGCACGTCGATTGCGATAAATTCCGTGTATGTTGTGACAGCGGTGACCGAAGATTTAGTCAAAATTGACTTATTTTCTGATAACTGTAGAAACCTAAATTCTAAATCACACAATATATGTCTGCTCACATTTCTGTGGTATTGTATTTGACTGTTGTCAATTTTTTTCGGGAATCTACGGGGATCCCATAAGGGGCACCATTCACCCGTAAGTCCCTCGTGATGAACCCTGGTGAATAAAAGACGTGCGAATACTGTCCGGTTCCTTAGTCACTGGAGATTGTGAAACAGTAAAGTACTAGATCGTTATTTGTCCATGTATTCGTGTCATATATTTGCGCTTGAAGGTAAAAAGACAAGATAAAATAATACACTAAGGGAGCCATAAAACGTAGGTTATATCGTAAGCCTAATATCGTACGTATTCGCAACGGGCCGCGAAAGGTTAACGACAAACATAAAAGCGAATTATGAAACACTTTCGTTTCGTCAAAAATTTTAAATAGTATAAAATTTTCTAGCTTACACTAACAATTGTTAAAATCGAGTTTGTTTAAATTGTTCAAATAATTTAAATATTATTTGACTGTCTGTTACTTTGTGCTGGAAATCAAGATGCCTTAATAAGAGAAACAATTAAGAATATCGTTAGAGCCGCGCAGTACTTTTGCCCTTAATATATTACATTAACTATTAATTATTATTACTGACCGATTTATTATTAATTAATTAATGGTTTTGTAATGTTACTTTAGCTTTAAAAATAACGCTTTGATCGTTATGTAATTTACATAACGTTTTTCTTTACATTCCGAGGGATACAGGCGGTTGATTGCCTATAAACCCTAACAATCGTCGAGCTAACCTTACTGCATGAACACTATTATGTCGGCGTATAATGGGAGCCTCTGTATAATTAACTGGTCTACCACTGTGTTGAGATAAAGGTAATAATTTGCGTGATTATAATACCAACGACTGGATTGACGAATTTGGTTCCAGTTTACTAGTAGAAATTTACTGAAGTTTTCCGTCTGGTAAATGTAAACGATTACGCAGAATAATTGACATCCGAAGCTAGAATGCTTGCTTGGACTTGAAAGCTTTTCGAGAAAAAATTGGGCAATTATATTAGAGCTCCAGAACGAATTTAAAGAGTCATAAAAGTGTTCTTAGAAGTGAATTACGGCTTTAATGATAGATATTAAATATACAGTGCCCTTTTAGTGAATTAGGGAATCTTTTATATCTTCCTAATTGTTATTCATTTAGATTTGGAATAAATTTCATTGATTTTTTTCTGACTTTCCGAAGGTTGACTAGCAGAGAATGCTTTTAACATTAAGTCCGCCATGTAACTTTACTGTATGTATGGTGCAGAAGATGAAATAAATAAATAAATTTGAACTTCAGTGCAGGAAACTACCTTCCGTTTAACGCACGGAATACGGTGCGTACGGAAATACAAATGAGTTCTAATAAATGATACACTGAATAACATCTAATAAAAATAAAGGACATTATGAAATATTTGATGATATCTACGTACCGAAATGCCTTTAATCCATTAGTGTCCTACTGCAAACCACGGGTTTTTTCCCGTGATTGTGGATGTCTTGAAGGGATTAATTGCTCAAGTGTGTAAAATTCTTATGCGACCCTAAGGCCGCTGGCTTACGACTGCTATCTACAATGCTATCGACAATAACCGCGACGGGACTTAATATGCCCTTTAAAGCATGCAAATTAACGCGCCCAAGTTATGTTATCCAGATGTGTACCAAATATCTAACACCAATAAGTGATATGCATTTTAGTAGTAAATACATTGCGCCCATTAAACAAGAGATTCCGATTCGATTTTCAGTTCACTATTTATAATTAATGAAATATTTGAATCGTAAAAACATATTTATTTATTTGAGGTCAACCAACACAGGATTCATTGTAATTGCTTAATATTTAAATAATACAAAGGAGAATTCGTGTTCGTGCAAATACAGGTAAACACAGCATGCTATTAGAATCACTTTCAGAAAGTCTCACCTTCAGTTATTTTTGGTAAATCGTAAAATATGATTCAAATATTGGAAACTTATTTTTACTGTGACAGATGAGTGAAAGTTCTAGAGTTTAAAGCCAAAGTCAGTTTGTTAATTAGATAGAACATGTGTAAAGAGAGATATCAACACATTATTATTATGAACGTATGCTCTGTCTTTATAGACATTCATGTACATTCAATTCATTTTAATACCTATAATTGTTTAATTCTGCGCCAATTAGAAAATTTAATTTAAAATTAGATGAAATACACAAATTACATTCATATTAACACCATTGAAGGATTATTAAAATAATAGTAAAAACAACTTTACTTAATACGATAATACAATTAAATTATAATTTATATTCATATTATAAAGAGAGAGAGTTAATTTTGTGTGTTTGTTTATACATATATGTGGAAGGTGATATCCGTATCACTGCAAATATTGGAAAAATTCTTTTACCATTTCGAATGCACTTTAATTCAAATGGAAATAGGCCATATATCGTGTATATATAATTGTTCAAACCGAACGAAGTACGGTGGGCCGCTAGTGTGTAATAAATTAATTTTCAATTGAAATATGTATAAACCAAATATGCATTGTTTTACGCCAATGGTAATTCTTTCAGATCATTTGGTAATTTATTAATGACAGATTAAAATGCATTTTTCCTTACAATCCGTAGCCTGCAAATTGAAATATCCAAATATTGTTGTCTTCTGAATTTTGCAGCTCAAGATGCAAGGACATTGTGCTATAAATTAAAATAATCTTTGTGTAGTCTTGCAAAGAAACATAGTTTCGAAATATATACACACGGTAATTGCGTAACACTGAGTTTTTGAAGTGAATCTTCTTTGAAATCATTGTGATTTCAAATTCTTTGAAACAAAAATGCGTCACAATAAAGAGTTCTTTATGTGCTACTTATTCCTATACCTACCAGAATGTTGTTTTTCTAAGTAAATCGACTAGTTACTTCCACCTATAATTTTATATACCTCAGTACATGACTTTCTTTAATTTTAAGTTAACTTTTTAACTATTCTATTTTTATTTAGAACTATATATTAGTTTGTTAGGGCCTAGGTAAATTCTAAATAATTTAATGAATTATAATATTCACTCAATATGGTGTGTTTTTAATTATGTTTTGTTTTGATTGTGTTAAATTTTAATCAGTGACAGTATATATAATACGTATTAACAGTTTTAATTAATATTATAAAATATTGCATAATCATGTCTACTAGACCAGTGCGTCGACGAAAATATAAAAGACCACTGGATGTTTCATCATACAACAGATGAAAAAATGTACGATTATGCTGATTAAGCTGATGACAATGGTTCTGATGTAAAGAATCATAAATCAAAAAGAAAAAGGAGATATATTACTGTCTTTCAGGAAAACCGAATTATTATTATTATTAGTAAAATTCAGTCATGAAGAACATTAAATATGAAGTGTTATTGATTTAAAATGATTAATGTCATTGTTTTAACAACCAGTTTCATTTTCATACTTTCAATTTGACAATAAAAATTGTCGTTCAAATGAGTCAGAAACACTGAGGTATGAAAAAAATAAACGTCAATAACATTTTATGCAAATATTTTGTCAGAAGTTAATTGTCGAACTACTATTGTACCTACATTTTAAGCTGACGACAATTTACGCTCATGCACCTCTACATGGTAAAATAAAAACATATTCACGATGTTCGTCTAAAACGTCGCATGCTATATCATTTCGACATTTGATTTGATTATATTGTGTTGAGTACGAAGTACTACTTTTTAAATTTATTCTTTACTGTGTCAAGTACACTGCACTTAATTTAACTGAGACCAATTTAAAGGGTAGGATTCAATGTGTTAGTAGGTATAAAAAATGTCAAATCATTGGAATCCTCAATTGCGCTGGGTGTACCAGGGCTGGTGTCAATTCTGGGTTTATAGTAACTACTTATAGTCAATTTTGTAGTTTTTCTATATGAAGTTGGTTTTATGCTTTATTGAAGATTTTTTTATCTTTTTGTTCCGTGTTATTATCTAGTTTAAAATATGTTTACTTCGGGATGAAAAAAAACATAAAAATGTCATTGCTTATAATGTTTGCTATAAATTATTCTAAAAAGTTAACCTCACCGTGAGGACGGAGTTTGGAGTGTATAGTCATGTGGAGAAACTCACAAAAATATTTATATAATTTGCAATGGAATTAGTTGTTAAGTGAACTCATAGACATATTGCAGTATCCATTGACGGCTCGCTACCGTTTTCATTTCTGTACAGATTATTAAATTTATATAAGGTTAATACTAGTTCTTTAAATTTAATAGTTCGTAATAAAGGAAACGCTTTTTAATTATAAAAAAAAAAACTAAAGAAGTAAAAATTAAAAGGGTCCTTTCTTTATTACTATAATACTTGTTTAGATAATATCAAATACGAGTATATTTATGCCTTTCGTACACTTATCAGTTTAAAAACTTGTCCACTTCCAAATAATACTCTCTAGCGAATGTTATAATTTAACAGTAAAATAATAGGTAACAAGCAGGGTGTAACAATGAAACAATATGCGCAATCAACTCATAAGCATGACTGCAAAATAAATTTTCATAATACGAGTCATCACGCTCGCTAATGTTAGGAGTGGTCTATTCCATTTGTTTTGTGTTCTTTCGGTGGGTGGGTACAACATTTGCCCGGAGTCCCGGTTTGTGCGAGATGTCCTGATTTGAAACGGATAGACACACTATTTATTCTGGATTAGGGTGTCGAATGTCCTGATTGTAATGAGAGAAAGAATGACATTCATGTTACATAATTTTGTTTCAATTCTAATTTTATGAATATTCTATTAGTAACATCAAGGAAACTTTAAACAGTTTATAATATCTGATATACGCTTTATTTTATAAAAATAATTGGATTTTCGATAACTATAACATTAACATACTTATGTTTTAAGTTTGTATAACGTAAATTGATTGTATTTTTAAAAATTTTTGGGTTTGAAAATATTATTTTTCACCTTTTTAAACCTCCCATCCCGCACTGAACACTCCAGACCTGGCAACACTGTTAGATACGTACTGCAAACTGAATTTATTCAAATTTGAAACTTTCTCCGTTGTAGCAAGTTTTATTAAACGGATATGATTTAAATATTCGCTCGCGGTTGGAATAACGGGACGGTAATTCAATTTGTGGTTAACAAATTTGTGTTGGGCATTGAAATACATTTGCGAAACCTATTTCATAAATGTATTGCAACTGTTTTTATATAACTGTAAATCTTTTTCAATAGATACAATACAATACGATACAATACACCTTATTGTACACCAAAGAAATACATATTGGTTTTATATAAGGGACGGAGCGATAGACATACGAAGACCGGATGAACACTTCCTTCCTAAATACTTGTTCGTCGGCTATTGCTGTAAAGAAGAAACATGTAATGCTATGTAGATTCTGCTTAAGTGGCTTGTTTTCCATTACCACAATCACTTAAGCGCTTTTAATTAATGCGCCATAATAACCAATGGACCCGCACGCTTTCCGTTCTCCAAGTCATTATTTATTATAAAGGCGATTTATAAATGCGATCAGTACATCGCTGTGAACAAGGGGTGTCTGCAACTGACAGGGGAGTGGGCGATCTCGAGGAAAATTGCTTAGTTTTCCAGTTTATAACGACAAATTACTAGGGGTATTCGTCTTGGACCATGTTGTTTTAACGAGTCGCTTTGCAATACGGTTAGAGTATACCTACGCTGCAGCAAAATTAACAGCTTCAAACCAATTTTAACTTCAATGTTTTTGTTATATTATAACGGCTTAGTGTATGAATGTTAATGTTTTACCCTGTTTCATACATACACACTATTGCATATATTCCACACTTTAATTTTAATTGTAACAACCATCGCACGAGCCCGATTGTCTAAATAAAATATGTATACATAAAATTGGTAGCAAAGTTGTACTGAGCTACAAGTAATTTTATTATTATTTAATATCCGTCGTCGCTCCGTCGTTCGCTTCAGAAACATAAGCGTTATGTCATTAGGTACATAAGTACACATCAGGTGCTTCAAGTTTACACCGGTTTATTGTTTCGTGTTGGTTTTTTTGATTTTCTTCAAATTAAATATCCATATATATATTTTACACAAAACAAGTTATGCTTCACAACAACACCACCGAATGGTAAGTGGTGAAGTTTAAGATGGTGAACGCACTAATTTATAAAAGCCTATTCAGTCTTCCTTGAAGACTCCTACATATATTAATATTATTTATTGCATATAAATGTTATAAGATATATATATATATATATACTGAGGAGTTAATTTGCAGTCGGTTGTCTTAAAGAGATTTACAAGTTGGATAGTAATGTGGGATTAATTACGAATTAAATTTATTTTCGACTTCCTGTGTTGTACCAGGTGTGGCTCTCTATATCATGCTACTCCAATTCCTCTATCTGAGGTGTATGAGTGTTTGAGGCTACTTCAATTACAAGGAGATACGTCTTGATTGCGTTTGGATAGCAACGAATGTAAATTGTACTGACAAAATATTTGAATTATTAAGTTATCATAAAAAATAAAAAGCTAATACGTATACTTACATGTACTCGTATAGTAACGAACAGGACGGTAGCTTGACGGTAACAAACAGTAATTGAACAGATAATAAATAGGTCCCGCCAAGAGGCATTGTAGTTACAATAGACAGTATTCTCGTAGCCACAATACAAAACGTACGCAAGCATTGTGTCCTTTGTGTTAACACGTGTGTGTGCTCACAGTATAACATCATCAGCTATTAACCTCCCCCTCCCGCCGCCCCAACGCTACTAAATATCTCGTATTAAAAATGACCTGCATTAGAGCCTGAGCAGAATTGCACAAAGAAACTAAATTCAGTACATTGAGTTTGTTTTATTAATGTCCTTGGACAATCTTCATTATCTGCATACACCAACACGAGGACAGCCAAAACACAAAGAATACGAACATAAATGAAGATTACCGAGAAATAATACACCAAATCTGCTTGTGATTAATTATTGGTGTAAAGTTAGGAAATTGTGAATATATCCATGCATTCAATAATTTTAATTGTCACTGTTCCTCGTACACTTGTTACTCTTTCAAAAACTATGCTATTTGGACCATTGTACTGGTATGTTGCCTGTCTTAAGGAAAAAGATTGTATACGCTTAAAACTAAACATACAAAATTAAAATAGCAAAAAACAAAAATTTCCCCCTAGTACATTATGAAGAATCTTCTTCATCTTATTATTACAAGAATATCATATATTGTAAAGATATTAATATTACATCTTGTATATAAATATTACATATTGTTATCGAGTGTTGGAGAACTAGTATAAAGAACTTGAATGAACATATGATAGTAATATCGCCGTATATCATTAAGATTTCATAATTATGGTATAACAGCTGATAAGTTTGGTTTAACAGATATCTTTTATGTATTTAAAAAGCCTACAAACAGAAGGTAAAAACTTAAAATTTAGAGAATGAGTTACTTTTATGGCGTAGCCACCCTGTAGAGAAGAATTTTTTGACATTTTACCTTTAAGAGTTAAATAAGTGAATATTTGTCCATTTTGAAGCTAGCTATACGAAAAATTAAATTTAGCTTTTCGCTTAAAAATAAAGAAAGATATGTTTTAACGTTTTTGAACAATCCACCCACAAGAGGGAAAAATAAGTATAAAGTCCGAAATTTTAAATAAAGCAAGCTCTAAGAATATAAGTGTTTGGTTTTATGAAACACCTAATATTAAAAAATTCAATTATGACACAAAAAATTATAAATGTAAATAATTTTTTTAATACCTTTATATATTTACATTAAATTACAAAGTTACTTTATCTTTCAACAGTAAATTCACAAGCCAAAGTCTAAATAACAAAATATTTGAACAAGTAATATTTAATCTATTTCCTTTTTAATTTTAGAGTTTCTTAATTTCACAATTAAAAAATCTCGCAATAGCACTAATAAAAATGACATTATAATCCAATTGCTCCGTTTCATCATACAAAAAAATTCACTTGATTGAAAAAAAAACGCCAGTTTTAAAAACTAGTGTAACTAACTCTTTCTCACCAAATGTAACATTTGTAAAGAAAAAGAATCAATACATAGGGAACTTTGAATATACAGTAACAGTGAAATTTCTTGAAAAGTAAATAAATAAATTATAAATACTTCCGCATGGACGAAGCCACGGGCAACAGTTAGTTATATGTACAGTACTTGTATAATATAGGACGACACTATAACACAGTGTGACTATTTTTTTTTTAATGTAAAGAGCCGACAACGAGCAGACGAGGCCCCTGATGTTAAGTAGCCACCGTCGCCCATGGACATCAGTAAGACTAAAGATATTACTGATGCGTCGTCGGCCAGGAAATGAGAAGAAAAAACAAAAAAAGATATTTAATGACAATATAAGATAGTAGCCCACAACCGCATACCACGAAGTTTTATCGTTAATATGTTTAACGGTGATAGCCAAGGGCCTCATCATATTAATTTCTATGGTACGCGTGGCCCTCGTGTGTACGTTCTAGGGAGCGGTTGACAAAAACTCCGTCCATTGGAATTCATGTGAGGCTGCCTTCTGCTGTATAAGACTGAAATAATAGCTTCCACCTTGTGTTTTGTTGTAACAATTGTGTAACACCTTGTTGTAACAATTTTTCATACTTCTGTCGTTTTCCGACAAAAGTTTTCCCAGATATTTATGATTTTTTCAAATTATGAAAATGTTTGTACACTATTATAGTAAAAAAATAAATTAGATTCCAAATTTAAATTGATAGTAAAATTAAACACGCATCCATCAAATTCCAGCCACTAAGTGAGAAGAAAAATGACTAGTTGGCCTTTTTGTGTTATTATATATATGTCATATATTTGTGATATTATCCTATTTGTGATATTCTTCAACTTGATTAGCTCTCGTCTATCATCTGTCTATCGCTTTTATGTAGGCTATCTTCAAATTTATGTCGAAACATCTTTCCACGACTACCCTAATAATAATAATCTACAAGAGCAAAGATAATAATCTCTTTGCACCTCAAAGTAGAGGCAATCTTTTGGAAAAATCTTGTCCCAATTTTATGTATTATCATAGACCAGCGCCTTCTTAAAGTTCACAGATCAAGGATGTCAGCCAGAAGTTACTTGGTGCATTAGGGTCTCTGCGTAGCTTAGGCAGCAGATTTCGTAGGCTGCATGGCCTCTAGTTTTCTTTTTTCATCTTGCATTTTCTTTTTTTTTCTTTTTTTGTTGTTCAAATGTGTGTTACAATCTACAATAATATCATAAATAAGGAAAGAGCGAGAATTTTGTGAGTTTGTGTGTATGCCGAAACAATCTCCGGAACCACCGCATCTATTTGGAAACTTTTTTTTATCAAATAATTGTTTAAATCGAATAAAGTCGCGGAGGGCCGGTCATTTTGTATATTTATCTGTATTGCCCACAGTCATAATACACATTTATATTATATTTCATATACATGTATGCAATTCGTAAAAAACTGTACGTATTATACAGTATCGTGGAAGAATCCGTGTAGCATCAGAATATTTGTAGTATTAATAAAATCGATGTGCAGCTAATAATAACTAGTAGTATTCGCTTTGTGATCGTAACCATTGGCTGACGTTCTCTTTCCATTATTTTAAATTTAATAACACTGCAGGTCGTCAATGGTTACCAAACAAAAAAAAAAACAGAAAATCAGTAAAAAATCAGAGGATAAAAAGGCGTACAAAGTTTTCTCTTTACGTATTCATATATAGGTAATAACTATTGAATATATTTATATGGAATAGATTGCCCGCGTCTGTGTTCTCGGCAACTTGTGATGTGAGAATCTTCAAGAGGAGAGTGAATAGACTTTCATAAGTTAGTGCGTTCAACATCTTATATATATACTCTAGTTGCTTTAGGAATCTTATTATAATTTGGATCTGCTTAACGTGCCCTCAGAGTGTAGATAAAGCTCAGGAAATCCTTCATATACTTTTTATACATACACTTTTTATATCCCAAACAACACAATGTTGGAGACATTTTGTGCATCGTAAAACTCTGCCAACAGTACTAGGATCCCTGTAGAAATTACTGCCGTGGAAGGCAATTGAGAGTAAATTCTCAATTCCGTTGCATTCCGGAGTTACTTAATCACCGCAACTATCTTCCTAAAGCCATTAAAGCAATGAGGTGTTTATAAAGAATAGAGAGCCTCCATTCTCTTTGATATAATGCTTCCATATATCTGTGGCACTGCACATACATGTAAAAATGTTTTCTTTTTATTTACAAAAGATATATGAAGTTCGGTTATAACAATTTATATCTTTCTCTTCTCGCTCTCTTTCTTCTATTAGTGATCATGATTTAGCTTATATTCGCTTAGTATATTTCATTGTTCATTCTACCGAAACAATTCTTTATAACTGTGCTATAATTAGTTTGTGTTATACCCAGGGCTGTGGGCACATGGCGGCTAGTATGTACAGACTAATGCCAGTCTATGTAACTTATCAACACCAATACATATGGATTGCTTTAACTCATGTTTAAAACATTTCTGTAATGGTATACGGAGGCCTATTTCAAAGCAAATTTATTTATTGTGATTGCTAAACACAATCACACAAAGCATTTATTAACTCATTAGAATTTATATTCATACTATTTTTTTCCTATCTGTCTTCTATTCCGAGGGTCCGGAGGTGCTTGCTCCAGTCATAAACAACACTCCCTCAGAGTTAAAATAAAAAATAAATCGTTTTATGTCAACATTAAAAATGAATGTCACCATGAATGTGCCTTTGCTATAAGTAGAATGATTATATGAAATACTTTCGCTGGAATTTGGGATGGGCTTTGTTTAATTTCTAAACATCCATTTATGATATAAGTATGTATTACTAAATACAATTTTTTAACTATAATATAATTAAAAAATCCGTTATGCCGCGTTATCAAACTTAATAAATACGAGTATGAACTCAGTGTTTATATTGACCATATTCATATTGATTCCCCACAAACATCGCATTTACAGCAATAGCTACAACAACAACAGCTATTGAAGTATATTCCTTCGAATGTTCAGATAATTCTTCATAGTCGCCAGACTGACATCTTACAGAGATTTACCTGCTAACTGGATATATCTATCACCATTCATTTTAAAACTTACTTTAAACTCTTCATCTACTTAATTCAACAAAGAGTACATCTTATGAATAACATACATTATTCGTATAAAATTAGGTAGATGAGTGATGAAATGTAAGGGTGATTCTGTTATTTATGGAACAGTTGGTCATTATTTTACATTGATAATGTAAATTATTTTTGTAGTTTTAATTTATTTGAGTCATTGTCTATTATGTTATAAATGTCTAGACATATAGTTATATTCTCTATAGACATATAGTTATATCCAAGTTATATTCCGATTTCTATAGTATAGACAAGGAGCGTCATATTAAGCTAGCCTTAAATTAGATCGATACAGTTCTGGTTCATAAAATCTGTAATTACACGTCCAAGAAAGTTTTTATGACTCTAATTTCCCCGTTTTTTTGCATTAAGAAGTGGCGTTGAAACTCAATTTGTAACAATTGGGTGGACAGTAAAATAGCTTTAAAGAACTAAATTATATTACATGACATTTTCCCAGCATGTAGATGTTGTAGTTACACGTATAAGTAAAAATGAAAAAAGTGCAAAACTGTACATTAAATTAAAATAAAAATGCTTACATATATGTTGATGAATAATTTTCGCTCATCATTCAACATGGCGCGATCTTTGCACCTTTGAAATTCAAATATTTCAAACTCAATTCTTTGGAAGTCGTTATAACATTCTTACGGCCGTATATTAAACCTTAAAATTAATTTTGCCTATACTTTGAAGCAGCTACTTATGTAACACAAAAGATAAGCCTGTAAGGGTCGAAACGATAAGAAATACTCACCGACACCTTTTCTTTCTTTCCAGGTTATCCTAGTCTCCCTACCTGTAATAAAAACGCTTTTTAGATTTCCCGCTTAGATAATAATATGATGCCTTCGAATTTCAAAGAATTGAAATTTGGAATTTCTTAATTTTTTTTTGCTTTGATAAACGGCCTATTAAGTTGCCAGGAACGTGCCCAATTGGCTACTGTTTATACGGGTATAAAATACATAATAAATACATATTAGCATGGTTAAGCGTTCATAGTTCAATGGTTTTCGGACATTGTATAAGATCGACCGAGTTAAGAAATTACGGGCGAGGTATAACAATAAAATAAACTAAAAATTAAAAATTCTGGAGGGCATTTTTATCGGCTTCAATTGGCCACTAACTTGTTTACCAATCCACACTCGAACAACATGGTGTTTACGCACTATGCCTCCTCACTGTTTGCTCGTTTGTCGGCTGTGTTGCTATGTAAAATAACTGATCCTTTGCTAAACAAGTTTGATCTGTATTATTTAAAACTTTTAAATAGTTTGTGTTAAGCTTTATAAAATAAATTTTTTTCGGCCTCATTTCGAAAGTTGTTGAACTCAACGTTTACATAAAAAACGGCGGAAAGTTGGGCAACGTTATGAATAGTTATGAATTATGTCCAGGCATGCCTGCAGGGGAGCTCGTGTCGTCGGCGGGAAACCGTTCAATCCAACATAGATTATATATACTTATACATACATACTGAACAAACAGTACCTATGTGTGTATATACATTGCTGCATCGTGTTGAAAAAGCGCAGAAACTTTTAAACATTTTAAGGAAAATCATTTACAACCAAACAACGAATCTTACCTTTTATTCGTAGTTTAGACGTACTTAACTCGTTTGCAAATTTGAGTAGTATAACACAGTTCAATGTATGTGAACAGTTGTTTTGTATGTAATGGTTATATTACTACTCGTAAGAGCTATTTTCACGTGTCAATTGCCGGCAAAGTAAGAAAAGCGCCGACTGATGGTATGCGGCCTCGACGCGTTGCCGGCCAAGAAGGAAGCGGGGGACCTCCTTGTTAACAGACACTCCGATATCGAAAGCGTAATACATTGAAAGGTCTAACGAATCGCTCTAAAATTAGATATAGATGCCAAAAAAATATCAATGAACGCTGTATTCGTGTTTAAAGTTACATAACCATGATTCAGAACACTTGCTAATAGTTCGTCCTTCACCTGTAAAATGTCAATCCGTTGTTATATAAACTGAAAATAACGTTTGATAAGTCAGAAGTATTTTGGTGCCGAACATTTTAAATCTATCGACAAGGTAATCCAAAACAAATGCAAGCTGATTTTACGATACGAGATTTATCGAAGGCCACACGCATACACGAAAGCCGCGCCATTTTATTATGATCAGTACAATCTCATCTGACATAATCGGATTTATTGTTTATTGGTTTTATTGTGAACATTATGTAAGTAGTATCTACCTTCTTTTTGAATTTCTAATCAATATGGTCCTCACAAACCATAACTGCGGTATATTTAAATAGAGACCATTACTGTTCTTAAATTTATATAATACTTATTTCTTGATAACCCTATGACACACACGATGAAGAATTTTTCAAGTATTATGAACTATCGTCACGACAAACCGAAGATATTGTGTTAATATCGCTTTTGCAAGTAAGGATTGCAATCCGGTGTCATTTACAATCCAGCCAGGTCCGGTCGGATTTCTACTGATCCGGCCAGTACGTAAATCCATAGATAGATTCGTGGCCCGACATATGAAAGACCTATATCAAAGCCAGAGGAGAAATTTCGAATAGAATATTTTTTTATTTATTGTCGAGGCTTAAATAAATATGGCCATATAAGTTTTGTTAGGATTAACATTATTCGATAAAAGAATAAATGTATTCCGTTATAACAGAACTTATGACCAGTCTAGGTATTGGTATTCCAATATTATGAGATTATTTATTTATTTATTTATCTTAAAAAATTTGACTACAGTTTTATACCAGACACAAATGTGAACTTATATCTTTATAACATATATTTACAACTTATACCTAATGAGGAACTTGAATTTATGTAGCAACACTGGAACCATTGGTCAGAGACTCGATATGTATGTAAAGAACTGGCGTCAAATTTCTTCGCACTTCTAACATACGTAGTAAATATTGATTGTGTGTGCGGAGGGTAACATCCGGAATAACGCCACCTATTTAATTAAAAATATTTTACCTTTTGTAACATACCTACTTTGAAAGGAAATTTTTAATTTGAAATAAAAACTTGACGTTCTAAAATGAAAATTCTAAGAAATGTGAAAAAATTATAAAAACAGTAAAGAAACTCGCAGTTACCACCGGTATAATAATATAATGTTTGCTGATGCGATAGTATTATGAAATATAAATATTTTACAGAATCTGCTGTGCACTATCAAGGATCAGTTTTGAGCGAACCTTCTGTTCACATGACTTAGTATTTGTGATTTTTTATCTTTATGTTGCTCGCCGGCGGTCATGTTGAAAAATAATGACGTCACACCAATATACAATATATTGAAAACAGCACGCGCTGTTTCTGTTGAAGTATTTAATATTTTCATAAAGCATATTTTTTAGCGAAAAAGTGCAATTTCTGTTTTTAAAAGGTTTTCCGCCGTAGTTATTTAAAAGGTTTGCAGTGTAAAACGTATTCAGAGTTCGAATTAATGTTTTCGTATATCTATCTGTCTGTTAACAACATCGATTTAATAAAAAAGAAATAAATGCTTTCGTTGAGTGGCGGGAGTCGACGCCAACCTCCCTGCTTGTGGTGCACCCTGGTGAATAATGGAGGACAGTATAGTGAAAGGTCTCTCCTGATGGTGGTCCCTGGGCTGTACAACCCGGTTTGAGCCCAACCGTACTCGTACATGGTGGTCGGATTCTTTACCTTTTTGGCTAGCTACCACCCTCCTCCTAGAGTCAACCGCAAGCGTATTCAGGTTTCAGTGTGGGAGGGCCAGTACTTTTTAATGACTTAAGAACTAGCGAGAAAGCAGACGAGCCACCTGATGTTAAGTGGTTACCGTCGCCTATGGACATGTGCAACACAAAAGGGGTCACTAATGCATGAAGGAGAGTTATTTTTATGCCTTTTTTCAAGAACCCCATGTCATAGCGCTCCGGGAGGACTTCCGAAGGAAACTCGTTCCACAGGTTACATGGAAGCTTCTCCTGGCTATGAATAATTTTTTTTTTTAAATTCAATAAGGCAGTTTTAGTTTATATCAAGATCAAGCTCAAGACTCCTTTGAGTACTTTTTGCTATTCCTCATAATTTCGAATTAGGCCAAACACGCCCATTTGATAAATTCACCCTGTACACTACACTACACTACACTACACTACACTACACAACAGCGTTACGATATACCAACAGACATACAATAACAAATAATTCCTTATTTGTGTACCAAATATAGTATATAAAAAGTGACATACAATATATAAAGGGCGACCTTTTCGCTAAGGTATCGATCTCTTCCAGGCAGTCTTTCTGTCTCTCTGTATTTATAAGCGATCTTCAGTTACCTTCGCGTTTTGAACCTGTTCAGCTCCCGGCCTAGAAACTTGATCTGCTTCTGCATTATCTTTAAAGCCAAAGTCTCCAGTGATACCTTTAGTGATTTCATGCGTATCGGTAAAGTACGCAGTGATGATTATTAAGAAATTTAATACCTATCAGAAATGAAGCTGGTAGGTATGTAGACGTTACATATAAAGCTTAAGTATATAAGCATTGAAATAATTTACAAAAATGGTTTAATAAACACAGTGATTTAAAAATAACTGTTAAGTATTTTCCCTACCGACACAATGGTATCGCTAAAATAATCCATATTATTTCTGCAACGGAAAGACAACCATATTAGCAGTTCAATACAAAACATATTTACAGAACTTGTGTTTATTACAAGTTGATCTTAACTTAGTGTTCAGCGCTACGAACAGCTAAGCGATGAACACGGAATTGGCAACTGTCGCTCGCTCATTTCCAACTGCAAGTAACACACAGCTGTTATCTCACAGCTGTTATATCAGAAGTTGTGTCGCCAGCTACTAGTATCTACAATGTTGTTTATATTTTAGAGCTCCTAATAGTAAGCGGCTTGAGTTAATCATAAGTGATTGAGCGAATTAAGCAACTTCGAGTAATTGGTTGAGCTTGTTAGGACAATTAACGCTTACACACTTCCAAATCCGCACTAGGATTTCCTATGTCGCGGATGTAGATTCAAACCATTTAAAGAGTATACATGGCTTTATTCACTAAAATCCGAGTTATACAGAATTGAGAGCGAAATAAATGACAATAATAGAACACAAGTATTAATATTAAGAGAAATGGCCTGTTGCATATTACCACATTCTCCCCTGGTTAAGAAGCGACGCTATAATCTCGGAGATATATTGTTGGTTGTCGCAGTCTTCCAGAACGTCGAGGTTGATCCGCAATAGTGTCAATATTAGGGGCTCTTACCTCATAATAGGAAGATTATTACTAGTAGGATAGTCACGAGTCAATGAGACTATCTGAACCTATGGGTTCGGGATCATTGGAATCGGTGGAAATCCAACTAGTAGAATCAGATATTATATTGTGTTCGTCACTATCAATACCCGTGCAATTACCTCCTGTGGGTACTAAGTGTCTGTTGGAGATAATTAATTCTCACCCATTTTGTAGTCTTACAAGGGAATGTAGGGGATTGGCTTCGATAACCTCGACTTATTCAACTATGTGATCGTATTTGCTCTGCCTTACATTATTCCTCATAAATGCCCTTTCCACTCCGATAAGCCATGTTGGCATAGACTGTCCATTTGTAGATCTACGGGGATGAGTGAACATTCTCTCATGTGGAGTGTATGCGGTTGCTGTGCATAGCAACGAATGTATAGAATGCAGTGACTGTGCTATGACTAGTTCCCAGCGGTAAGTTCAAAGACTTTAAGGAGAGTTGTATGGTTTTCCAGATAATGCCGTTGCATCGTTCCGTTGCATCCGTTGCATCATTCCGTTGTGCATCCTCACAGGGCATTACCGACTGGGCAACAATTACCCAAAAGGTCATGTCGGAGTTCATTAAGCGGTATAAGATTTTATTACGCTATGTCTTTAACTGTGCTCTGCAGTGGACCGCTAATGGGTTGAATTTCAATACAGGCAACTGTTAACATAAATATTTGGCTTCAAGTTAAAATTTATTTGAAATGTTTGGTTTCGAAATTGATTCTTCATTCGATATTGCTCTGTTCTCGTTATTTTCGAATGTGAGTCCAAATATAATTACAATAATCATTATGTGCTTAAATGCGTTACTGATAACGAAAACAATGTGCCTTTTTAGGTGTAAATGCTTCTCTTTTGGAAATTTAATTTAAAGAACCAGCTCGCGAACAGTCAGATAAGCTAAACCAACTAAATAAACTTTTATCAATATTTACTGACACCTAGTTAGATATGAACGTAGATAAAATGGTATTTTCTCAACGGGGTGTTTTAACAAAGTTTTGACCTTTTAACTTCACAATCAATTCACTATGCATGTTCATAGTGAACTGAAATATTGACTGAATATTAATTTTATTACATTGAGTAGCGCAGAACCCTGCAAAGTTTATAAACGAACATTTATAAAGTAGCTACTTCTACTTCGCAGAAATTTAATTAAAGTCAGCCTTTTGTCCTGAAGTTATCTTTGTGGTCTTTCTCCCGTCGAAACTTATTCATTACTTATAGTTATTATGTTTAACGATCTTGTGATACCGAGAATGCTTTTAAAAATACTTTGCGTTCTTTTTTACCTACCTCTACTTAAACCTACACCGCCAGCTGAGAACATTTCTATTGTTATATTTACGAATTAAAGTTGCGTTACAATAGATTTCTATTGTTAAACCTTGATTGGATGTATGGTGAAGATTCATTCTTGTACGTCCATGCCGCACACGTCAGCCGAATATAAAGTTACATAAGATTTTATGATATATTTGAAAACTGTTATCAGTCGATTAGTTAGTTATTGCTGGCGACGGAAACTAGTGTAGTATGCATGTAACGTTTAAGTAATCAATTCCGTGAAATTGGCCCGATGGCAAGAGAAGTGCGTCTGCCTATGTAAATACATGGATATAAGGGCCGTAACCGGTCCGGCGCGTATGTATCATGTAAATTACTAAGCAGCTAGCCGCAACGTACCCCGACGTAATACCATGCGTATTACGACTTGAGTTTATTAATTCCAGTTTTGATTGGCTGCATGCCGACCAGCCCCGGATCTGATCGACATCGTAGCCATAACCACATCAGTGCGTGTTGGACAAGGGATGTTCAAGATGAGTCTTAAAAGTAGACAACGTCAATTAGTTAACGAAATCTCTCAAGAACGGAAAAGTCGGTTTATGTGAGGATTTTACAATTTTTTTTTTATAATATATGCTATGAAGCCGTTCTTGAATTATAACGGGACATAAAGACAGAAAGAACGAAAGAAAAGACATACATTACACATGTAATATATTTTATACTATATTGATATGTAAGTATATGTTTATGTTTATGTGTAAGCAAATTTATCTTTTCCATTTATTTATTTAAACTCTATTATACCTAATACAATATGGTATAATATATTACAATATAATACATTATCGTCAACACTCAGGACAAACTGGTTGAGCATGCCATTGGGCAGGTAATTCGCAGTCTACATATGACCATATAGATATTGGTACCTTGGTAACAGGTCGGCACAATATCCAACTGAAACGGCACTCGGTAGTTCTGCATTTGCGCAGCTGTGCCATCTGCCGCTGCCGCGCGGCAGTTGCAGTCCATTTTGGAATCAGTCTCATATAAATTAATATTAAAAAGTAATGCCGTTTGTTGGTGTCTGCTTCTGCCGTCTGCCACTTGCGCCATCCGGCGGAATCGCAGCTGGAAACGCGTGATTATTCAAAATTGTGGAATTACTTATACATAAGTTGTTAAAATTTAAAACTTATCTGAAGAACTTTATTTATTTATTATCTAGTATTATTATTAACACAAAGTCCATTCGTTTTCATGTATAGACATGCAAACGGCAGGTAAGAATTGACGGGGGAGATCAAAGGAAATAATTCATGATGGCGTTCGTAAGCTGTATTGTGTTGACCACAAGCTAGTAATCGAGTTAGCAGTGCTGGCGTGGTCGAATATTGTTGGGTGGCTGAATGGAAAAAGTGGAAATTGAGATGAGGAATTTCAGATGACAAGAGGTTGATTTGGCGGTGTATTATTTAAACCACGAGCCCAGTCCTCTGAGTGGGTTATTAACTTAAATTTAATTAAATTCAACAAAAAATACTTCAAAGTTGGATACGTGCAGCTATATTTCGCAAACTCTGTTAAGTAATAAATGAAGTTCGTTAAATGAGAGCGTAAAATGCTTAAAGCACTGGCTGAGTGGAGAATGAATGAAATTCGGAGAGTAATTTTGTGAAGGGATTGCAGTCGTAACAAAGACCTTTAGTGAAACAATATTCGTTAGGGAGATCTTAAATAACATACTATCTCTGGCAGAATCTACATAATATCTAAACGTTTCCTGCTAGTGGTCAGAAAAGATTGACGCCTCAACATGCCACTATTCCATGAACAATATACTTAAACATGTCACATTAAATTTTGCCACTAGCGGTCAATCATCAAACACGAGATCAAACGTTACTTTACGATTAAATTAACTTACAGTACGTTTCAATATATGCCATACCCGAATTCTATAATTTAAAATTGAATAAGTACTGGTCTTAGGTTATCCATTCTTTGTTTTCCTGATCGTTCCTTTGTATCAAAGATACCTTCATTAAATGGTACTTAATCCTTCTGCGAATAATATCCCAGAAAATACATACAATAATAAATATGATCACGAAATAAACGCTACAGGAATGACCCTAAGCGTTTATATGAAACACTCTAATGTAATGAGAAACGGAGAGCAAAGGAAAATAGACTCAAGTGCAAATATGATAACGTCGAATGTTGTTTAGATTGTATTAAATTCAATGTCCAGTAAGCGGTACGAAGGACACACAAATCCCTGATACGATATTTTGCCAATGTAAGGCAGGCCTGCTTTTATATTACGTAGCTTCCAAAAAGTGTATGGCAAATGTTAGTACATCTGAATCAGCACTTGACACAGGAATCAATAAATGCGTCACAATAATTTTTTACTATATTATTACGACCCAAATGCGTGTATCGTAGTCATAGTTAAAATGTGGTAGTTGTGTAATGGCTTACGAGTAACACTGTTGTCAAAATATCAACAGATGAGGTTTGAAACTTAAACATTAGTCTATTTATGTTATGATAATTTGTTTTTGTGTTTTGGAGCCACGCTATGTACCTACTATCTATGTAAACGATTATTTATTGCAGTAAAGAAAATTCGCCGAACATAACTGACAGTTCTCCATGATTACCTCAAAGACAGGTGAAGTCTGTCAGTCCATATTTAGCTATCGTGTTAGATTATAACTTACGTCCCTGATTTTGTGAAAGAAGACTCAGCTCAGAAATGAAACAATGATAGGTTATAAAAATCACTCCCTTGGACCATTTTTCGTCAAAACAGTAAAATTTTTATTAAACTGAAAGATAATAATTCATATTGAATACTTTTGAAAGAGATTTAGGTCGCAGTTAAAAACTAAGCATGGAGAACAATACGCAGGAAAGGCACGCTAGACGCTAGACTACAGAAAGGCGCACGACAATGCAATATCCGCTTTTGTATCGTACTGACGTCACCTTTCAAGCTCGCCAGGAAATATTTGGAGATATGATTTCGGAGAGTCTAATAAATATACTCGCAATTTTAGCAGTAAAACTTTGAAGTGTGGAACATATTGAACAAAATTTTATTTCGAGTGGTAGAACTCCATCCCCTTTTAAAGTAAAGAGTCATATTTCAAAGAACAAGCCAGTAGGAACGGCAGTGAACAGGAAAGGGAAATCTTAAAATGGAGGGGAAAAGGAGTGGGTCAGTGAACAACCGGAAAGCTTATGGCGGAATTGCGTACAATCGCATCGAGAATATGTTTCTAAAAAGTACCTATGATATTTTTTTTCTTCGTCTTTTATTACGTCTACTTCTTTGCTAATAAAATTTAATTGACACGAAACTTAATGTTTCTAAACATATATTATTGCGAGCATTGCGAGCAAATTTTAAGTGTATACCTATAGATATAAAATATGAAAATTGTTATTTTATCCTCTTACCATACCATCTTACGCATAAATGATGGCTTTTGGTGTTACTAATGTCCAGGTGATACTTTTGGTGTTACTAATGTCCAGGTGATGTCTTTAACGTGAAACACGTATAAATACATGGCACAGTTGATTAGAGAAGAAGCGTGGTAGCTAGTCAGTCGTGTAAAATATCCTACCATCATACAAGTACCGTTGGGACTAAACTGGGTGGTACAGAGCCTCGTCCGTTGTTCAGAATAGTGCAGCACGAAAAGGAGAGGTTTGCTTGGACTCACGGATGGAAAGAACCCCCAAAGCTTCTTACTTATCCTCTATATTCTATACAATATAACATTCTAAATTTTCGTATTCAATTTTAACAACATTTATTTGAACCGCCGCTAGTTTTGAAGGTAGTATTGATTGAAACTGACACTGTCTATTCCCAATAGACAAAACCTTTATGCTGCAAACAGGCGCAATACATGCATAATTTCGTAAACAATCGAACGGTGCATCGCTACCACTTCTCGTTGTCTGAGTGCCTCCCTGAGACTCCCCTCTTCCTCTCGAAATCTATCCTTGCGCAAACAGTGCTATTGTGGCGGAAATATTAACGCGAAAGTTCATTGGCATCCAAAGCTTCTATTTTAAATCGACAACTGTGAATTTCACGTTTTATTAACAATATAAATATCGATATACAATTAAAGAACCGTGAAGACACGTTACTGCTAAAATAATTAAGTATCGGCGATACTATCAGTTATTAAGTAATTTGATAATAAACATTAACCTTTTATCTCCAAGATATTTTCATTTTCAAAGTTGATTGATATATATATGGGGGTCATTTGTTTTGTACGTAATCCTAGTAATGCTAGTCATTCAGTTCAATGCACAATGTAACCAGAAATCATGGTTATTTTTTATAGTTGACGATAAGTACAATTTGTTAAAAACTTATTTTATTTATGAGTTTTTTTTTTTTGTAAAAGCCGACAAACGAGCAGACGAGCCAATGCTAGTCATTCAGTTCAATGCACAATGTAACCAGAAATCATGGTTATTTTTTATAGTTGACAAAAAAAGTACAATTTAAAAAGTACAATTTGTTAAGTACAATTTAAAAAGTACAATTTGTTAAAAGCTTATTTTAATTATGAGTATTTTTTTTTGTAAAAGCCGACAAACGAGCAGACCAGCCACCTCATGGTAAGTGGTCACCGTCGCCCATGGACATCAACAAAACCAAAGGTCACTGATGTGTTGTCGGCCAGGAAATAAGAAGAGGGTAAGAAATAATGTACTGGCTCTCAAGCCCCCAGCCGGAACACGACAAGTCGTTTGGCGGCTGACTCAAGCAGGAGGGTGGTAGCTAGCCAGGCAGGCTTCACGGAAAGATAATAATACCACTAATAATAATAATGACTTAATAATAATACTGATAACATAATCCTTACGCGAAGCTGGCTTCTGTCGCCTCTTACGACACCCTTTTCTACCAGCATGGGATTGGGGGAGTATTCTAGGCCGCCCCAATACGGCAAAATTAATTTATAGCATATTTATTTAATTTAAAGCGATTCATCGCAGTAAAACAGTAATTAATTAATATAATTATTTGCTAATAAATTCGAGTCTGCGTGCTGTATTTCGTATTTGTTATCTTACCATTGAGCGGCCTTAGTACAGACAGAACACGGTATCGCCTCCATAATTTGTGAGAATCGGATAGTTAAGATTTGTGAGTTAAATAAAATGTATGTTGACTCAGTTACATATGTTTAATTGTCACCTCTACATATGTATAACTCGACTGGACTCTAAAACAATTATGTATGTATAATTATACTTATATTCGTTGAGGGTCTACCCGCTGAGCGACGTCCGGTGCGTGATCAAAAAAAAAGTAAATTTTATAAGCCAATTGTTCCATGACATTTGTGTCAAATTTCACCTATAAAATAAAGAATAGAATACTCTTTATTGTACATCATAATAATGACAAGAAGGAAATAAAAGTCACCTCATAATAATAGTTAAAACAACAGGCTATTTTATCGCTTCATAGCGACCTCTTCCAGACAACCTTTGGGTAGAGGACACTGCGAAAAAAAAGCGTGGACGGGACTACAATTAAGTGGAAGAAAGAAAATTAAAAATAAATGTCCAATAATAAAAATGGTGAGAAACAAAAAAGAACAATCCATACATTTATGCATTTATATACATCAAATTTAATACATTAATTACTAATAATCATACTCAATTACGTACATCTAAAATTATATACATACTCATAACAAACTAAACTCACTCGTCACATGCAGTAATGTGCATTGTTAGATCACAGTAAAGGAAAACGTCACAAAAAGTACATAGGTTTTTTTATATCCCTTTACATAATATTACGAAAAAAATTATAATATTACCCATAACCTTCATTTCTATGACGAATCTATACATATAATAAATTCTAACTGATCGCTTTCTGTACATGAACGATATATGAGAAAAAGCACTATTAGTGGCCTTTATTAAGGCCACAGAACACAAAACAATAGTTGTTTGAAATTTTGTCTGTTTGTCAGTGAGTTCGTTCGCGCTAATCTCAGAAACGGCCTTATCGATTTCGTTCTGAATTTTACTAATATATTGCAGTAAGCATCAATTAATATTTAAAGTTTGTTTCATTGCAATCTGTCCATAAATGAAAATTATCAATTAATTAAAAATAATGTAGGTAGGTACTATTTCTTAGTGTAAGGTGTAGTTTTTCCGAAGCGAAGTTTGCTAGTATTTTAATATAATCGCGTAATTATTATAAAATAATTATTGTAATACGAAACAGTTTTCTTTTTTAAGAGAAGTAATCCACGCATTGGTGAACGAAACTACATTTGTATGTCGGTGAAGGCAATTATCCTGTATGGACAATACCAATAGTGAAACGCAATGGCAGTCAGCAGACGGTGGGAGTAATGAAGGCACTGCGAGAACATTTCAGCCAGTTGGCGTTTTGCCAGCGGCGCAACGTTGACCGCGGCAGTTCCAAGTTTCCATTGGGAAATTAAACCTTTCCTGGACTCCACCAAATGTTCGAGCTCACAGACTGTTGCTGTTTAAAAGTTGCCAACTATTTTGCATTTTATGCTTATAATATAGGGTACTTATAACGATTTGCTTTCGTCGTCCTATTATTTTAAAATGTATGTATATGTTTATTTAAATAGATCATGATTTCAAGTTATTACGACTTGCATGGATGGAGGAAGTATCGCGAGGAAACCTGCATATCTCAGAGCTCTCTGGAACGTACTCGAAGGTGAGTGAAGTCTGCTAACCCACACAAATCTTATGGCCTTAACTCCTTTCACTGTGAGCCGAACCCAGCAGTGGGCTAATAACGATGAGGAGGATGATGTGGATGAATCAAACCGTATTCCGTAATAATATTTTGTCTTTATTGTTTCTGTGGTTATTATTGTCGCTTATGTAATTTTGGGCTCTAACGTTTACTCCATCCACCTCTCTTTTCGAATTACCGAACGTGCCCGACTTTATACATTCAACTTGAGGAAATTACATGAATCGCCATTTGTCGTTATGTTTAAATCGCACTGTGAAAATTGACACCGTAAATAGCTGCAGAGCTAAAAAACTCTTTAAACGATCCTATAAATAAGATACAGGCCACAAAGGAACTTCAAATGTACTGAACATGAACCACCTAAAAGACAATTTTTTATTACGCTGCGCCAAGCCTGTTCTGTTAACATTTTCTAGATAATAAGTTACCTACTAGATTAAGATTTTTTTGAACCAACTGACTAAATTAAGTTAGTAATAATTTAGTTTACAATAATCCATGAGCCGATAATATGCATGATGTATGTACGATGGTAGTTTTAGCAGGATTCGGCAGTGTGTGGAGCCTCCTTCCCTTTCACAAGGTAAACGTGTACTTATGTATACTAATATTATAAAGAGTGTGCAAATTTTGTAAGTTTGTGTATATGCGGAGGGCAAACTCCGGAATTACGATACCTACTTAAAAATTCTTTTACCATTTGAAAGGTACATTATTCCGTTCCATTATACCATTAGATAGATTGATTCAGGAGAAAGGTTCGGGTGTATGGCATTGGGAAAATATTATAAGAGCCTGATAAAAAAGAGCAACGATTATTTTCAATACTATTACGATGTTGTGAATGCAAAAATCAAGTTTCCCGAAACTAAGCGAGGACGCGCTACTACTACTAATAATACTCGCTACTAAGAATATTGCGAATTTTGTGAGTTAATGTGGCAGAGTCTAAATGAAACACGTCATGACTGGTTTACTTTGGTCGAGCCGCTACCTTAGACGCGTCGCTCTAATTTAAGACAATTTTTATTATAATAATACCACATATGACCTACAAAGTCCAGTTTTTTCCAAGTCCTAAATCATCTAACATCCGTAATCGAAATTATCCGAAACAATCGGATAATCCGAATAAATTTCATACAGAACTTTAACAGAAACCGGTAAAATATTATTCACATATCCGTATCCATATCCAGATTTGAAATTTCATATCCATAACATCCCTAATATACAGTGTTATAATCTAAATTTCGTTCAGTGAAATTAAAAAAATTACTGATAACCAACACATCGATATCATAATGAAAAATATAAATATCGATCCAATGTTTCAAAAGTTTAAATTAAAATTTCAAAATTGTCATCTCGTATCAAAATGCTACAAGTTTTGTATTGAAAACAATCCATGTGGCAACATATGAAGCTTGCTTTGTATTACAACTTTTGAACTTGTACAATATGCCATTAGTAACTGCAGTTATGGAGAATTCCCTGTGATGTATTAAAATATTACTTAATTCCTGGGAGAGGCCTATTTTCAGTAATATTTTAGTAATGACAATGAATATTAAATTATTATGACTATTACTGTATGTTGTTAGTCAATTTCATAGACAATTTAAAACTGTTAATGTTTTTACGTTCTGGTGGTAAGTGGCCGCCACCACCCTTGGACATCCATAATATGTGAACTCCACTATTCACTTATATCATTGTGATTAAACTATACAGAAATCGGCGACATCCAACAAGAAGGAGTTTAACAAAGCGAACCATGAGTCACTGAATTGCAATCGACTCGACGATCTAAGGAGACCTTTATCCCATGTTTTATCTACTCATTATATGCAACGGTAACCCAAAATTTTTATTGTTATCACTAAATTGAGAATCAAACTAAACATATTAAATTTAAAGAGGGGACTTACACCACTTAAGTACCAATGTAACAATAATTTTGTCATCGTTCAGGTTAAGCAATTGTGCTAATTTATGTATGTATACACGGATAGTTAATATATATGGTATAATAATTGTTCAGATAGGTGACTTGGTTCCGGAGATGATCCTCCGCATACACACAAACTCACAAGATTCACACTCTCGCCTTATAATATAATATTCATTGATATTAAAAGTTAAGTTTAATGTGCTTAGATTCGTTTGTTAAAAGAATACATTGGCGTGACGAATAGTTAGAAAGAAAAGGGAACTAGGTACCATCCTTGAAATAAGTCGAGTAGAAACAACATAGTACAACGGTGGGTAAATAAATAAACGTTTTCACACTCATACCTCCGCACTAGGATTCCCTGTGTTCCAGGTGGCATGGACATACACACATATGACATTACAAACACCCACGACTCGGGAACAAACATTTATCTGTCACATAAATGTCTGCCCCTGTTGAGAATCGAATCCGGGAGTCTCTCGCTCGGCAGGCAGGGTTATGGGGCTATGGGCCAAACCAACCAACTGGGCTATGAGGTCGTCATGTCGTGGCAATGTGACGTTAAACTCGAGTTTGACAGATAAAGTACCTACATTGATCTCTTACATATTCTATCAAGATCCTGGTAATCAGAACTTACTTCGCATCGGGAAACATCGTAGTCTAAACATCAACAAAACTTATTAACACTAACAATTGTTAATATCTTGTAAATAATAAACTATTTTGTCCGATGCTTTATATTTCTGTTTTTATAGTTGCTTGAACTAGAAACAGATTTGTTTATTGCAATAACGAAAAAAAATACCCAAAGTTCAAAGGTCAAAGTTTTGGGAATTTTTTTTAATAAAATGAAATATTTTATCTCGTGAAAATAGATTCATCCCTAAGACACAAATTATTCTAGATATTGACCTACAATTTAAATTATAAATACGCAAAGGTGGTTCCGGTGTGATACTACTTAAGACAAATAAAAATTCAAAGTAAACATGTTTTGGCATCTACATCGATTGAAAACCTCATAACCTCATAACCTCACCTCATAACCTATACAAACAAAATTGGCAAAAAATATTTAATATTCAAAGTCTGCCTCGTTACAGCCTTATTATTATATATTTCAGCTACAGCTTTGTGTGTAAATAACAAAAAGTATTTATAATAGGTGTATACTTAAGTCAAACATTGTTTGCAATAATGTATATTTTAGTTATTGCGATTTCAACATTATTATCACTGCGGTGAAATTTAAATTTCTTGATTTATAAATTTAAAGAAGCCTCTGTATTTGGAGTGTTGAACAATATCTTTTAGTGGTTATTATTGTGAGCTCGTCCACTATTTCAAAATGTTATGTTGTCTGCGAGCTGTTGAGACTGGATCCGTATTTTCTCTAAAAACCCGCTGTAATTAAACTTTGGTTCCTTAATGAAACGGGGTGTTTCCACTCGCCGGCCGTCCGCCTACCCGCAGAACTCGTTAGGGTATTTGCCGCCCCTTAATTTATTAAAATTGAAAAGCTGTATTTGTCGCATAATTTTATAATTATATCATCACACCACTCGGATAAAACTGTCAGTACAGTGATTTGTTTTCAACGTTCTTATGTTAAATTTTAATTCTGCACCGCAGTACTCAGATGCAAATGAACGAAATTGATTATTAAAAAAACCTTCTATCTATGAATAAATATTTATATTTATAAAAAAAATAGCTATACCCTGCTACGGCACCAACTAAAATAAATTTGAAGGAAAGACATCACACAAATATTCAATTCATTTTGAGTTCACGGCAATATATGAAATTCATTGGAATGACAATGGCGCCATCTGTCGAAATCCGGCCGTACCAACTCAGAAACCTTCGTGAGCTCATGCACAACAACTTTGCTAAAGATTATCACATGATAAAATGCATAGTTTACGATTCTATAAAGGACATACAGACAAACATTCATTTATATATACATAGATTCGTGGATTAACGTATTAGAAAACATTTAACTTAATATTTTATTATAATTTGTTTTACTACAAATACAGATTATATGCGACACAAAACACATTATAAATATTTTTAAGATTTGGCTTCAAACGATAAACCAATAACAAAGATGCAATGCTTTTTTGCAGTCCGAAGACCTCCGACAAGGCTTAACGACTACAATCCAGCGTAAAATCAAGAATTGTCAGTGCAACGTTCTACGTTGTAGTGGCAACCCAATCCAACTACCGATCGCGCCTAAAATCGTTTACTCATTCGCTCATTTTGGATTGTCCACGTCATGTCACAATACTCAGCTATAATTAATTATTTAATTTATTGAAAATACTATTCAATCTCTCTGTATTTTTATATTTATTCATCGTAAGGCAGAGTTTATAACACGTGATTTTTATTACATAGCACGTGCGAATGCAATTTGCAGTTCAGCGGGCGAATAACCGACAATGGGCGATAAACGGTCGACGAAATGATGTGTGCCGGGGCAGACGCTTTAAACAGTAATTGGCTAGAGTTGCTCAGATCTACATGTAGGCCACAATCTGACCCGTGGGGCTTATTCCGAACGAGATCGAGTTGTGGATCCAATCGAATATAACAGCTGACTGTGCACGAATGAGCTGTGTCATGAATGAGGACAAATTCATAACGAGTACTAAATGTAACAGTTTATTAAGGTAATTTTCTCGGTATCATTCGAGAATTATTTATAAGCCTCTTTTGCAAATTGCAACCGTGGTTTAAGTTTTAAATTATTCAAAATGTTATTCGCAATTATAAAAATACTAAATAACAACCAGCAATATTAATTATTCATTCAAACAACACGATTTTTAGGAAAAATTATTTAGAGATTCCTTAGAGATACATATACTACGTACTGTGTGATATAAAAGTCATATATATATATATAGTCATATACATATAAGTATATATATATATATATATATATACATATGTACAAACAAACCAGAGAATCAGTAGTGTCGCTAGTGTCGGTAATACCAGGGCCGGATGTCGATGGTATGTTACCATTTGTTTTGGCTGATACGATATGACGCAGAGGTCAGTATTCGATATAGGTAAAATACATTTATGGTCTCTAAATAATCTAATGAAATTCCAAGTCTGCTTTACAAATTAACAAGTTAGGAAATAGTCTTTGTTACATTTTGCGTTTATTCGTCGATGAAAAGAAATCCATTTAAACACAAGTAGATACCTCTGTTCAAATACGAGTTTACCCGAGAATAAGCGATAGACAACGTACAATAAATTTGGCTTTTCCGGCTTCCAATAGCGACATGTGCCGCGAAACTTACTGCAACCGCGAAATATATTCTTTTACTGACTTCCCCGCCATTTTGTGTTGAAATATTGCGAACTTTTTATTTAAAACCAAAAAGAACCAGTCTTTCAAACTCAGGCCTCCCCTAACTTTTATCAATCTCACCGGTCCTGGGAATCTGGCAGATACCCACTGTGTTATTGAGGGCGTCAGTGCACCTTGTCTATGGGGGCCCTCAGCTTTCTTTGAAAAGGCGTAGTAATTATTTGAGGGTTTCTTTTTCAACAGAGATCGGTTCTTTGAACTATGTGGCCAGCCCAATGCCGTTTCAGCGCACTAATTCGGCGAGCTATGTCGGTAAATCTTGTTTATCCACGTCTCCATTATCATAACATTTACATAAAATAAACTTTTAAACTTATATCTACTCTCTCCTTGTGTAAGAAAAATCCCAAAAAGATAAGAACGAGGTAATGTTGCCATGCCAATGTTTTTGAAAAAAAAATTAGTATACTTTATCACCCACATTTTACAGGAAAAAGTAATTCCGTGCATTCGATCTCTGGAAACTCGATTAAATTTACCCAAATAGAAATGTAAATCAAAATTTTATAGCCAAATCTGTGTAGCGTCATCATGGCCCCCATCTACGCAGGCGAAATAACGAGATTGTATAAATAAATTGATTTCCTTGTATTTTCTATGTATTATACACAAATTGTCATAAAAGAAGCATGAAATTTTGTTCAGCTAATGATGGAAAGTTCTTTAAAAGATTTAACCACAAATAAACCATAAACTTAATTTTTTAGCGTCCCCAATTTTATAAGGGCCTGTTACGTATAATTTTTTCATAACTTTACGATCTGTAATTTTGAAGATGAAGGAGTAAGAGCTATGTGAGAAAATTTTAGTATCATAATAGTTTTTGAATCCTGCCAATATCAGAATAAGTTTATATAATAATTTAATTATCTTCGTCCATCATATTCGGAAATATTCGAGTGTAACGTATGTATATACGGAACTTTATATTAATTACTTGCAAAGCATTTGAACTTAATAATAAAATCCGAAAAATCAAATAAGTTCCGCTTATTCCTCGTAATTAGAATAAATAAATACACTTTCTATTCCATGAGACACACTCCTGAATCTAATATTGATTGTAAATAACGAGTTACCTACGCTTAAGCATAAATAGGTATATTCCTATTTTACACTGTAGCAGAGTTGTCAACTTTAACAAGACCATAAAGAATAAAAAATATGATATCAGCTAATAGATGCTCGGCAGCCATCTTGTGAAACACGTCTGTAGTCTCTGATGTGACAGTTCTCCATTTGTAGATCTTATCTAAATCATATTCATGAAACACAGCGAAACTAGTACTACCCTTTGTTTTAATGAGTTCTTCCGGTATATACAAATACTTCAGTTTACTTTAATATTGTTACACTCTAGTGCGTCTATTAGCGATCGAGTAGGTTCTGAACAACATGACCCATGTTAGCTTAATGGTACCTTGATCGATTTTATAGCTATGCATACCTTTGATAGTGCGCCTAACAGTCAAAATATTAAAAAATTCTACGTTTGTAATCAATCCCATATGATCCATAACTTTAAACAACACTGTCTGTTCTCGTTAATTTGAACGCGATCTGAGTTTGATGTATATTTATGAAGTATTTGTGCAATATAACTGAACTGCGATTATCAAACATTTTGCCATTATTGCTGTTTCGAAGCCGGGCCGGATCGATAGCAATAAAGGTGTTGTAGAATAAAATCTGTCAGGTCAGCTAGTTTAATTATGTGACAGAATTACATTTGACAATGATAAGATTTTATTCAAGACACAAAATGTTCAAGCGAGCTCATAAATCCGGCTTCAACTTTTAAATGCCTACAATTGTTTTTAAATATACCTAAATTTGAACTTTTTTAATAAGTCCCTCGTCCGATGGTAATCCGGGGCAAACTTGTGCCGTAAAACCGTTGCCATCTGAATTCGTAATGACCATGTCCTGACAGGGATTCGTCGTACCTATTCGGAAAAATCGATTTTACAAAGGTTTTCATGATTCCGTGACGAATGTATTTTATACATCAAAAGTGTTGTATATAAAATAGTTATCGGCCCTCACTTTAAGAAACATGAACTTAACATTCACAAATAGTAGCCGAACCTAACAAAATTGTTAGTCGTTCTTATCAGGCGTTTTATAAATATTTCAAGTTTGAACACTACATCTAATCTTCCTTGCTAATTACTCTAGCTATTGGTAAGACTTCATGAAAGGCCATGCAGTAATTTTGCGATAAGAGACAGATAATTTGTTCTACAATAAAAATTATGTAAAAATATAGTAGTAATATTACTACAGCACTGTCGACTTAAATATTCCAAAGATGTGGACTCGAGTCTGATTTAATTTTAATACTCAAATTAAACATCAAGAAAATAGGTAATTCAATGTCGCTCGCGGCTGGTAATAATATGGAAAGCTTATCGGGTATATTTGAAAGCTCTCCATAATAATTATTATTCAGTTATTAGATATACATCGCAATTCCCAATTGGGGCGAAATAAAATTGAGAAATAAAAGTCTGATACTTCTGTAGAAAAAATAAAAAAAAATTACAATGACGTGAAATTAAATTGTACGGGAGATTTTGTTCAGATGTAAATAATTTTAAAATAATTCTCTTAATACCAGGATTTTTGATCAAGAATTGTAATAATTATATCTGACATAAAAAAAAATTATGTCCTGAAAGAAATCGTTGCATATTGGAACACAGAGAATTTAAATCAACAACTTATACAAACCACGTGTTATAAAATCAAAAGTATACTAGTAAATTTTACATTTTATTCCAAGAACAATATATATATATATATATACGTATACAAAAGGTTATATATACATATAACCTTTTTTTTAATCAGCTCTCGCGGTAGTTTTTGAATAAGTGTATCCGGTCTTAAAACTATTTAGTTTCAGTTTACCGATTCACATGAATAAAATATATCTTCAGTAAGAAAGAGTGTTAAATTATTGTAGCCTTATCCTTTAATACTCACAGATTGTACTCACAATAGCCGCCATTGAGTTACAAGAGACATACGTGAATAATATTCACAAAAATATGAGCTAAACTTACCTCGCAAAATTATCTTCTCGTGATTGGATTTATATACGAATTTGGTATCAGTTCAAAGTTTAGAAGATTCGTACAGCGAAACACATTCGCTCGCGTCCGCGGACGGATCAAGACTAATAAAATTGGAAGGACTAACGGCCTAGGGGTTGGCGGTGGTGAACACCCCACGGTGCAAAATCCCGGTGCTCTTCTTCTATCCTTTATTCAAGCGGAGACTCAATAATCATAATTGCCTTCGTACACATTTGACCTTCTTCTTCAAGATGCGAATCATTTTGTCAATTAGGATGTAGATACGTGTCTTCATGTAATAATAACACATTGGAATCAAGAAATAAAACCCATTTTACCTTGTCAGATTTGTCTATTAAGTCATTAGTTTGAATATGCAACAAATGTGACATTCTTACGTCTCGTTCAACCTCTTATGCTAGGATAAACAGAATAATTTATTTCCGTAGCTTGTAAATTTTTGATACCCAAGAACTAACGATATCTTTGAAACCATATTCTGGATGATCATTAATGGTAATAGTCATAATATTTTAGAACTACCTGCTGCATCTTTCATTATACGAACGTTTTGAGTTCCGTTGCTCTTATTTTTTCACGTGTAGATAATTTTATATGACCGGTTTTACTGCAATAACTATTGTAAGGCAACCATATAATATAATAATATGTTATAAATCATAATAGTTGTTTACCGATATTTGAAATTATTGTTTTTGTGTTCAAATTATTTATTTGATAAGAATTGTATATTTATGCTTATAGTAATTAACAATAATTATTATAAGTATAAATCCTAAACTTCAGATTAATAACTGGTAGTTATTAAGATATTATAAGTAATAAAATGTCAATAAGAAAGTCATGTCAGCATCTATGAAAAAAGAGTATATTAAAGACGCATCGTAATATTGTACAAATATAATAATATAAAAGTGATAAAGGAACAAGTTTGGATTTTATTCATAATAAACATTTCTGAGGCTATCCCACACTATTTATTTTTCAACAAGTCCAAGCTTATTATAGTCATAACGGACTAGATTTTTTATCATTTTGCATGCAATATGGCCGTGACGTCTACGTATGTGACATTTAGGTTAGGTCGGTGTTATCGATTTTTTTTTATTACGTTCAATCATATTTCTAACCGGTCGATTATATAATATTAAATATTTTTAATTTAAAGTATTAGGAGGATCAGCTGAAATCGATAATAGCTTCCGAATTCGGGAATTCTACAGTCGTTATCTAATGCTAGCGTATCATAATAAAACTGTAAGTGGTCTTGATTGGGATACCTATTTTAATGTATCAAATCTTAATGAACTCAACTGACTTCAATGTTCTTCTTACATGTCTTCAGTATTTGGCATCCTACCTCCTATCAAATGTGTAATGTTGCTATTTTAAAATAGATTCCTTACAGTGAATACTCATATATGTTTAATCGAATCTAAGTTAGTATCCAGTACAGACAAAGTTTATTACCCAACGCTTAAAACTAAATCCATTTAATTAGCAATTCCTTATATGATTTAAATTTATCAAATTCGAAATTACAGAGAAGCCTTTCTGTTAGCATGACACGTATGATAATGCTCTTTCATAGGCAAAGTTTGTTGGAAGTTAATGATTTCAGGCGGTTTTAACGTATATTAATTAATGGTAAAAGGCAAAAGTAGATAAATAATATTTTCTAATTTATGTTGTGAGAAATATTTCAAATGCATAATAACATGAATGGATGAACAACTCTAGTTAGCAGCACAAAGTTTCTTCGGTTGCGAAAACAGCGCGATTTGCTGCGGAGCGCGAAGCGGTAATCTAATAACAAAGTTGCGTTCTAAACTTTGACCGGTGCGCAGTGTTCTCAGATGCTCACTGTACCCCGGATGAGTTTTAAGAAATAATTAAAAAAATAATTGATATGTTTGTGTACATAATGTTGTCTGTATTAAATAATTTGTTTAAAAATATGACATTCTTACATCAACTTTTTATACCAGGATAGACAAACTGTAAATTATATTTACTTAGCTTGCATGTTTTTATCTAAGAATACGAAATTACACTGTCTTTGGATTTTGTCTTTTCAAATATTCACACATTCATATCCACGCGTATGGGCTCCCTGTTTTGCAGATGGCATGGATATATACAAATATGACACCACAAAGACCCACGACTTGAGAACAAACATTTATCTGTGACTTAAATGTTTGCTCCAGCCGGGAATCGAAACCAGGACCGCTCGCACGACGGGCAAGGTCACTACCAACTGGACTATAACATTGTTAAAGGCTTTAATTTAAACAGGACATAAAAATAATTAATTAATATTGAATTTGGATGCAGATGCATTTAGATTATATACTATTTTAGTATAAATATAAAGTTAACATATACTTGTTAGTATGTTAATCGACTCCCCTCCAGGAGCCTATTCTGAGTCACCCTTTACGAAAAATTCAAAACTGACATATCATTAAAAAGCCTTGTCGTTTGACAATTTTATTATGATTACTTTAACATGATTTATTTTCATTTAATTTTCAAAAATCAGAACACGACCGCTGTTGAAAAATGTGCTCTTTGCGGTATCAAAGAGTTGTGTATTGCAATTCCTACACAAATTAACAGGTGTCGACGTTCAACAAGAATTGAGACGTGTTCTAAGAGGGACTACTAGTGAATAGACAATCAGAAAACAGTTGTTAAAGTAAGCCAATTTCACTGCGAAACGACCTACCACAGACCTAAAATTGGCCCCAATTCATCGACGAGCGTGACTTCAATTTGCCCGAGAGCACCTTGATTGGACATTGAGCAATAGCGCTCGATCTTGTTCAGTCATGAGCGCAAAATCTGTCTCCATAATAGTGACAATAAAGGTCGGCCTTACAGACGCCCAGGAGAACGGTTTATTCAGTGCTGTTTCACTGAAACAGTGCCCTACAGCGGTGGTTCGTACATGATGTGGGCTGGGATTTCTTTTTAGGTAAAGCCGACCATGTTGTCGCGCCCGGAAAAAAATACTCAGCTTCTGATTGGTACATTGCCGATATTCTTATAGACCATGTTGTTTCGTATGCAGGATTTGTCGGCGATAACTTCATGTTTTAATTTATGATTGTACGCTGTGTCGCAGGGCGGGTGTCATGAGACAGTCATTGGTCAAAATTTGCATTCAGACATTGGGACTGGTCAGTGCGCAATCCAGACATGAATCCAATTTGAGCATTAAGGAAGCTATCTCAAACGATAGGTCCGGACGATAAACCTTTCTGGGAACCTGGAAGGATTTTTTATACAAGATTAAAACATTTATAAGTTCAATGAGGAATCATTTTGTTATGTCACTACTTCTCCAAAATCTTCACCTGACCACCCTAAACGTTTAGCAGCAGCTCATGTAGTTCGAGGGGGGGCTGTCAGCAAATGGAGAGTCAGGCGTATACTCAAGGAAGCAAACATGACCCCAAAAAGGCAAGCTTCGGGATCCAAATTAACATCAAATATTGAGGGGAAACAACATGAATACTATAAATGTATTTAGATAGACTGAAAGTACAAAAAATAATGGTGATGCCACCCACGAGGCTAAAGTAACTTATTTTAACTAAGAAGTTATTATTTAAAATGACTAAATCACCAACAATATCACTTTTCCGTTCGTAATTATTTAATCAGCTATGTATTCTATACATACACTTATACGCGTTAAATTTTTGCTTTTACTACTTTAGTTGCTTTAACATTGAGAAGAAAAAATTACGAAAGAAACACCACATAAATCAACAAAATTATGACAATTACAAAATAAGTTTTTATCTGAGCGAAATCGATTGCGACACTCATATTTCTATGTGTCTTTGTTATTTTTAATTATATTTTGTACTCCCATTTTAACTTTGGAATCTTATTGAAAAAAAGGACCACCGAGCCCCATAAAGGATCGCTGATGTTCAGGTTCAGGTTTAAGGCGATATGAATTCGGAACCTAGTTATGTCTATTTCTTGTTTCACGATTGTGTATCTCACTTTTTTGTTTGTACATATTTAATTTTTTTTCTAAAAATACTAAATTACTATAAATTTATTGGCATACTAATTTATTCCCGTAAAGACTCACTTTTACTTCCACTTATTTTTGTTATCATTCAAACTCAAATCCTTCATGACAAATATCTGGACCATGTGATCCAAGTTTTGCTAACTTTTGCTCACATGTTTTAAATAATTTTAAAGTAGAAGATAGAAATATGATCCTTATTTAATTTAATTACCACGATTTTTTTCACTAAGTACTTACGTTTTGTTAATCACTTTCCTCGCGTTTTAAGATTATTTATATTTAATTTTCCTCATTTTTCTCAATTTCCTCATTGAGCGAAAATGGTTTAAAATGTATAGAAATATTAGTTTCTATCCATAAATTTACTCACTTAACAGTAAAATTATATACTTATTTCATATGTGGCAGTTGGGTTCTATGATATTTTACAGCTACTGACAATTACGAGTGAAAAAATAAAATAGATATTTTAATCTCAACTATTAATATAATTATCTTCTCATAAATCTATTTGTTTATTTTCACTACTATTATCACTATTATTATTGTAACTGTTTTCAAATATGTTCTAAGTCACCTATAACATTTTATTGTTACAGTAATTTATTTAGAGCTGCAACAACTTACTTTAGATCATCTGCGAAATAAATATTTATTATCTACTTAACATTGTTAATATTGTCATCTTTACGTTTAAATAATTATTGTATAAAAGGTAGTTGTCTCTTATATAAAGAACCCTTATTTATTTATATTTGTCACTATTACATTTGTGTTAATAAATAAAATTGTAATTGATCTGTGCATATAAATAAGAAGTATGAAATATAGTTGATAGTATAAGGCGTTATTTTGCGGAAATTCATTGTTATTAAATTAGTTTGCGGTTAACACTCGTAGAGTCTACTACCCTGATGATGCTCCTTTTCGAAGCGAAACACGTGTTGGTGACGGTATGTGTGTTGGTATATACTTTTATCATAATTGCATGTTTTCCTTTGTGGGACGGATGGAGGTTTCATGCATGTATAGAAATATGTACCATCATACATTATGTTTACGGATTGTTGCAAAGTAAATTAATACTAATTTAATAAGTATGAGTTACTAAATACCATAATTTTCTTGGATATATAACACTGTAATATATTAATGAAAGACACTTGTACTAAGCATCTATCTTGTAACTTAAACTTGATGAACTGTTTCGATGATCAATTGTTTCTACTGTAACTGTTTATACGTTTAGGTTGTATTTCTACAGTTTGTTGGGTTCATCCAACTTAAGTAAAAAAACACATAACCAATTTTATCTTCAAAATTACTGGACTAGAATAGTATCAGGTTTCTAAAATTAGATGTTGTCACATTTACACGCGCACCGTTACGACACGTTAGTGTACACACTTGATCCACTACAAGCTCGCAACACATCACGCCACTATACACTAGTGTAGTTTTTAGTCTTACACAACAAATCATCTACAGACTAGTAATACTGTAGGTACCGGACCGTAACATACTGTACCAGTACCGTACAAGCGACTGTCTATCGTTTATATAAATAAATACTTCAAATAGATCTCTAACTGTCACAGTCAGAAATCAAAATATTTGATGAGTAAGCTTTTTATGTAACGATTATAATTTTTATAGAAAATACAGTACCTAACTACTGTAAAACTATTGTCTATTTCTCTTTTATTTTATTTTTTTGTCTATTTCTCTTCATATTTCAAACGACAAAGCAACCCAAGCAAGAAGTATAAAAACACATGGGATTTTAAATTTGTAATTTTACTTATTGCAAAGTAGTTTTGTGATGACTCTTAATATAACAAGCGATTCTATCTATCTATTAGCCACTCCCGCCGGTTATGCGCCCTCTGAATCAAACGGCTCTCAGTCGTCTTCTAAAAGTGATTACTATATGATAAAATTACTGTCCATTTTAAGTACAGATGATTATTAAAATTATGTTAAATATTGCTTTGTATTTATCAAAACAATTTTGCTGTGTTAAATCTCTATTTAGGTATCCTATCCTACTTCAGTTTATTCAAGATTAATATTATCAATTTGCTATGCATAGTACAAGGATAGAGGGCAGCGAAACTGAATCAAAAATGACTTACATTAGAATTACTAAACGTCACTTATATTCTCTCTCTGTCTGGTATTGGTCCATTCTCTGTTTTTCTCTCTCTCTCTTACCTTACAATTCACATTTAAAAGAACGACCTATAAAATTTGAAGTAGCACCCTTCTTTCCCTAGTACCCTTCTTTCCTAAAGAAGGGTCGCATCCGATGAAGGCTTAGAGGCCGCACGGCCAAAGCTACTTCAAGTTGGTGTTTTGTGGGTAGGCACCCAAGGCTTAGCACTCGCTAGGTCACGCGACTGTCCCATATAACCAGCGTAGCCGGCTGCGCTGGTATGAATGAGCATTAACCATCCTCATATAGTTGTATATCCTACTCAAAATCATAGAGTTAATATACGTAATAGAGGAACACTCATCTCAAAATCGCGTCGCCAAAACATAAATGTGCATGTGTGCGAAAAATACACTGATGTGCGTGACTTTTAGTGATGTTAAATTCACCTCCATGCATTATCGACATGAATATCGACTATTCAATCACGGTTTTTTTTGCTATATTTAATTCGTTCTCCTAATTAATTATTACATCTCAAATTAATAACACCATGCTAATCCTAATAACTTCTCTTTACTTCGCTTCTTCTAAACTTAACCTTATTTGACAGGTTAAAACAAAACGTGCTTAAACAGTACTGAAGAAAACAATAATAATAATGCTTATTGGTTTTAATTAATTCTTTGATGTAAATCGATATAAATTATTGCCCTCAGAAAGGAAATAACCAACAAATTTTGGAGGTATAGATTCTTCATTAACATGTCAGTGATTTCGTAGAACAAAATAGTTGCCCTTTAAATGTCTACTGTAAACTTTGTGAGGAACCCTACCTATATGGTTTAACATTCGAATCCATTTTTCTTTTTTAACTGCATTTACAGGAAACATTGAAGAAGTAAAATTTAATAATAAATATGAAATCACATTCCCCGTTTATTGTCATATCATAATAATAACAAATATAAAATTCGCCAAATTTTATCAATTTAAAGAGCTAATACTATTCAAAAGCCAAAGATGCACCTTTATATCAGTCTATCTACTTCCTATCCAATGTGTTTACAAGCTGTAACCGAAACTAAAAAGGTAAAATATGAACAAATCTAGGTAAAACAACAAAATATTTCTTCAGTAATATTTCTATTTAAAAACTATCCACTTATCGATAGATTTTGTGCAAGCTCTATAAGAAACGGTATCATTTTCACGTACTAAATATCTTGTTATCTTACACATTATTATGAAAAATAAGTTATTATTCATAAAATGGAGTATTTACTGCATGTTATTAATCTTAATTTATACAATTTTAAGATCAACTTCTATGGAAATAAGCATCGTGGAAGTAGTATTGCACTATCGGTACTTACCTGTGTATTGCCTCTGTGTTTGGGTTAGTGTTATAAGTAAGCTTACAATTTAATAGTGAGCACGACATCATTATGTTTACTATTTTTAGTCTGATAAAATATAGAAAGATTGAAGTGAAACTAATAAAATAACAAATGGCAATATTTTGACAGGAGAGTAATGGAGAGTAAATAGTTTGAAAACAGTCCTACGGTAAATTTTCTTGCATCTCTTTCTCGCAAGTAGGATTTTCCGTAAAGCTCGAAATCTCACTCGCACACTGTGTTCCTCTATTACTAGTATATTAACTTTATGCTCAAAATTAACTGACTTAGTTAAACTAAATCGTATGATATGAGCTGTGGTAGGAGTATTAGTACTCTGTGCTGTAGAAATTTAGAAAATAAAAGTAATTCTGAAATTACATACACCTAGGTACAGTAAACATTTTTTTTGTCGGTGTGACATTATTATACCCATTTATAATCTATAACTATGCCGTACTTAAGCAAAATCTTAAAATAAAATTGTGAATAAGATAAATTTTACTTCAAGAGAATAAGAGCGAGAGATAATTGTCTGTTGTTGATTAGTGTGAACCTGAAAGTGCTTGTTCAGCAAAAAAAAAAAACATTAATGGCTTTATCTCTTTGAACATAACAGTTTAAATTTGTCAAAATATATAAATGTTTTTGGTACCTTAGAATACCTATTATTTTGTATTAATTGGACAGAAGATAAAAAACTCATTTATACGTCCGCGCCAAGTGGTATTTACCATGGCCCCGAAAAAAACCGAGAAGCAGGGAATGATTCAGGATCTAAAACAGAAAAAAGGTGTTAGAAAAAGAACTCCAAATAATAAATTTTCGATGAGCACGAATTTGAAGACGCAGCCAACCGTTGATTTGTGTAGGTATTTCAAACTCTATTTCAATTTATTCAACTATGTAATAAAATATCAAGAAAATATTTTATTTTCGTTTTTGCTGGTATCTTGATGCTTACTTATTTTATTACCGATATCTACTGCGGTGTCATGCAAAATTTAAACGCGAATGTGTTTTGACATTGTAATTAACAAAATTTAAAGAAGTACATATTGTATGAAATTATATATAATAGTTACTGCATCCACAATATTATCAAAGCTATAATGTCATATTAGCATTTTCAATTTGTGTATTAATATAATCAGGGATGAGTTATTTATCCTCATCAATGTTGTAGTTCCACATGCAGTCATGCGTAGGTGCTGTGCAAAGAATAAAGTATTAATTATCAGTAAGTAGCTATAATCACATAACATTTTATAGTGTCACAAGTACTTAGTTATGTTATCTATCTTACAAAATAATAAAATAGAGGTGATTAGACATACTATGGACCCTTGTGGACTCAGGAGAATTGTGTGGAGGACAGTGTGCAGTTGCAACATTTATTACTAAATCAATCAGTACGGACACTTTTTTAATGAATTGATTGAATTTATTCTACTTGACGGTTGGACATTCAAACTTTACAAATAAATTTTAATATTTCCTATTTAGAAATGGTTACTTCTTGTTAGGTTACATGATTTGTGTACATATCTTAACTTCATATATTTCATCTTCATATATTTACACATTAATCATCAGTCTCTGTTTTATAAGAGGCACTATTATCAAAAATTGTAAAGTCATATAGATCACCAGAATCCCCTTAATTGAAGTGCAATATACAATTAAGAACACAATAATATCTTTTGTCGAATTGTTATTATTAATAATCAAATACATGTTTTATAGTTGCCTGTGCATTATTTATTTTGTAATTGATTTCTTATAACTGGCTGAAATAAATACCCATGATTAAATAAATTGCTACGCAATATTTCTAATAACAGTACTGATTTTTGAGGTGATTGAAACATTTTCTGTTAAGTGTTAAATGGTGTGCAGTTTTAAAGTTAATGAAAAGTAACTTATTCATTTGTTATAATTACATATATTCTATTTGGTTAGTTACTAGGATCCCTATGTTATTGCCACAAATAACCAAAAGGTAAACAGTGTTTCTACAACATCAAAACTGTAGAATTCAATCCTGCAGTACAAAAAATATCATAATGTAGAAATAGTTATAGGTAACATATTTATTCATCTTTAGAACTGAGACAATAAGATGTGAAATTACAATCAACTGCATCAATGAACTGTTTGTTCAATACATTTTACTATTTTGAAATTATCCTACAGTATTAAATCTCCTATTTTACATAGACAACACTCTATAATTGAATGAAACCTTCACAACTTGAATATATTTTCAGATATTCATATAAAACTATTTTATTGCCTCTACAACTCTTGCTTTCCCATCTAGGACTACTTAACTGTAGTATTTGTCTGTCTATTGCCATCTTAACACATTATTCTTACTAAATTTTACTAGATATTCCATGGGAATAATGTTATTGTTGCTGATGAGATATATTCTAAATGTTGACCCATACTGTAAATATAGCAAAATATCACATAAATCTTAGAGTGATTTCTGTGTGATGTCTTAGCAAATAAATAAATGGTAAACTCCAAACATATATATGTATATGTAAGAAAGGCAAACTACATCATGATAAAAAAGGCTCTTTCTTATTAGTATCAATTGACAACGGAAACTGTTGCTACAAAAGAATAGTTATATTACTGTTCTCAGGTGATAATTCCTACAGGTCCCTTTGTTATACCATCACATGAAATTTGAACATGGTCACAATTACAAGAATGTAAATAAACACATTGTGACTGCCTGGTTATTATGCAACTTGTAATTGTTCTCAATGTTATATTGTATTAATATGATACTTAACTAACTTGAAAATTTTAAATGAATAAAATCAATAATACAATTGTTGTAGTTTATTGGTTATTTCAAATGTTACTTTGTATCTGAACACAATCAATCTGTATAAAACCTGTTAAGTCTCAATTTATATTATCTGTCTATAGAAAATAGTTATATATGGACTGTTTATTTTGAATGTGGTGTAAGTCCACATTCCCTTGTTTCGAGAAAATTAGAGGTTAGCATATCTGTTAATTAAAAAATTTAGGCAAATTATATGAAGTCTGGCAATGTTTCTGTTGTTTTATAAATACTTAATTTGATTATATACATTTGTTTTAGGTGAATTAGATTACAATGATACATATGATGACCCTGTAGCCCAGTTGGTAGTGACCCTGCCTGCCGAGCGTGGGGTCCCGGGTTCGATTCCCGGCCGGGGCAGATCTTTATGTGACAGATAAATGTTTGTTCTCGGGTCATGGGTGTTTGTGATGTGATAATTGTGTACGTCCATGCCACCCGTAACACAGGGAAACCTAGTGCGGGGTGTGAGTGTGTAAACGTTTATTTATTTATTTATATTTATGGGCTGTAAATGGACTTAGATCAGTTTCAAAATAAACGGTCCATATCTTAATATATACACATATATACATATTTACTTGAATCTAAATTTTTAAGTTAATAATGAATATCAAAGGATGTTAATCTTAAATATACTAAGTAAGCAATTTTTTAATTTATAAATGTTTTAGTTTAAATACTACAAAAATTGCTGATTGCATCAAATTATTTATGCTGTGGAAACATTTTTCCATTTCTTATAACTTACTTTATTTCTTTATCAGGTATTTTAGACCTTTGATTCTTATATGGCTTCAGAAAATCCCAATAAATAATTTGCAGTAGAAAATTTTATTTTGGTATCTATAATATATATTTTTTACTGGGCATGCTAAACCCTGCCTCTGTACCATATTTTAGCTCTTGCAAGTTAAATAAACTCTAAATTTTGATGATCAGGTTATGAATGTTAAATTACTTTATCAATGTTTCAAAAATTAATTGTAAATATAATGTCAGCATTTTAAATTTGTCTATAACATAACCTGTTATGTGTAATAAACATACCCTAACTTTGTGTATATCATTAGATTAGATTGTTACTGTAAAGATTAACAATAATGTTAATGAACTTGTCATCGAAAGGTATATCTAATAAGGGGATGAAAGGTTTGTTTATACCATGGTAAAAGAAGAGCAGGAATCACCTGACAGGTTGTTTTAGAACCTAAAAGACATTAGATGGACATAGACACTAGTCCACTTTCTAATGCGGGTGACTGAACTAATATAAATATATTATTTTGATTTGGTTTGCATCAGGAGTATGTGAGCAGTTTTAAAAATTGCTGCTGTGATTGAAAACTGACTGAGCTCGAAGCAGTGTGTTATCTATTACATAAGTGTTTGTCAAATTGCTTAACTGTGTATGTCTAAATTAAGGGCTTAGATTATATTTATACTTATGGAATTTTATGTTGCTACAGCCATCCCTAACAATAATAATCAAGAACCTAGAAATTTACCCAAAAAAGTCACTGAATCTAAAGTTGCCAACAAAGTTAATGGAATAAAAATTCTTAAGACTTGTAAAGGTAAGATGAATTATTAATATTATATATTACAGGTAATTTTCATAACTTTACAAATGTTTTATATCATTTATATTTTATAGCATTGACAAAAATTTCTGACTATTCGTCGGTATCTCGAAAACTGAGAGGAAAAGGTGGGTTTTTGACGATAAATATATATTTAATTAATGGCGTTGTATTACACCATTCGTTTTATTTCATTTTTTTCTTAATATTCGAAAAAGAAGTGGTTGAGACATTGTATGGGCAGTTTCCGATTAGTGGAGAATGAGACATATACATTTATGTTTAAGTATATACCTATCAGCCTTAGACCCAATGGAGAGGCATGCAGTGTTTCATTGGTAACCTAGATCTGCTCGATATCAATCCAGCTTGCCCGCGTAGGTGTTACTGCCTACTTTTAATGTGGGATTCTTCCAAAGGAAATTGAACAGGCTTTTATTAGTTATTATGGTGAACCATCACCTCTTACCATCGGATTGTTGTTAATGACTAACTTATTTTATGTAAAAAATAAGTAGTTATATGTAACTGCATATATATTAAATGGTATGTTTTAATTAATTAATTTCCCCATATATGCTATTACTAAAATAAATGTCACCGTAATTTCCATTATAGTAAAGCGATGATGAGCATTAAGCAAACTAACAACCACCCTCCTAAAATTAAACGTTAAACAGTGTGGGCCAGTAATAAGCTTCCATCTTGGCCGTCAACATTTTGAATCAAATTGCCAGTGACATTTGGTGTTACAGGCTTTTGATATCATGTGGCTCTTCTGCCCATTGGTCCGCTATTTGCATAAAAAAGGGCCGAGAAGGAAGTGATCAGCCTGCATCTTGAAGGACTTGTTGTGTATGAGGCGCAACCACCATGTAACTCTATAAATAGTAAGGAAACTTAAATGAAATTTGGAAGTACTATGTGATAAAAATATGTTTGTTTCAGCTGCTTCTGTAGAGCCCCAAGAATGTGAGAGTGGTCCGCAGAAAAATAAAAAAGCAAAATTTAATACTGAACAAGTTCACGGGAATAATGGCGATGAAGGTGCGTCTTGATGTAATATTAAACTAATCATTTCTCTGCAGATCGATTATTACTAAATTACATTTGGATTTATAGTTTAGTATCGTTAGTCTAGTATTTTGTGCAGATACAGACTCTGAATAAATATATGATTTATTATAAGAAGTATAGTTCTTTTTAAAACGATAAACAGCTACTGGCATTTAAATTTTAAAAATAAATATATTACTTATCGTAGATGCTAAGGTTTTTTTATATATCGTATCTTTGTGAAATTTTTGAAATATCTTGGATGACTTCATAATTTCCCGGCCCTCATTCGAATCACTTGGGGTCGGCACAGTGTGTCCTTTCCTTCCATACATCTCTATTTTCCGTCATCTCAGTGCACACATCCTTAATCTTCATATCGTCTTCCACACAGTCCGTCCACCTCTTCGGTCTTCCTCTTCCCTTATATCCATCCACTTCCATTCTCAGCATTCTTCTCGTCACATGACATTCCTCCCTGCGCATTACGAGCCCCTACCATGATAAACGGGCACCTTTCACTTTGTCCACAGTAAGTGCTACTTTCAAGCTTCCTGTAACATACTCATTTCGTACGCCATCCATTCTTGTAATACCACACGTCCATCTCAACATTCGCAGCTCCGCTTCATGCATCCGTCTTGGATGACTACTAGGATATGAATATTAAGAATGATTACATACACAAACATACATAAATTATGCAGACATATACATATCAAAGGAATATTCTATTAATGTTTGTATGATCAGAGTGTACGTAACTATAAAAACCTTTTTTAATAGTCACTGAAGAACTGTTCAACCTTCAAGAGGTACTGCCGAAAAATAAAAAGGCAAAAGCCTGCAAGCAGAATGAAAACGCAAGAATAACTCGTGATGCTGGAGGTAACATATAATCTTGTTCTTTTAATTGGAATGAAAGATCATTGTCATTATTAGGCAAGTCAGACAACCTTTGAAAGTACCATCATGTTAAGTCTCTGGATCAAATGTTATATTCCAAGCTCCACTTGTTGAGCTAAACAACATCTGCAGATGCGAAATGTGCCAATGCTGTCATGTCCTTTCTAGTAACTTGGAAACATCCTCAGATGCATTCCTAAACAACTCCGGGCATAAAACGACGCCCTGTCGAATACCTTTGTGTAATGGATGGCCTTTTTTCATATTTTGGTTTTGAACGAACAAAATTTGCGGTATTTGTATGTATTCCAAATAAGAAAAATATTAAACATTTATATTATTTTGCATAAATCCAAGTAAATTAGGAAATTAATTAAATAACAATTGTAACGAGATGAGAGATTATTATCTATGACTGTTGGTTACAGTTGCCAATGAAACCACCAAACTGGATTGTGTGCCGACGAAAATTAAAAAGGAAATAGCATCCAAGATAAAGAAGCAGAGTCGAAACAAAAAAAATACAATTTTACTGGATGAAGGTAAACTGTATACCGACGTAGTGGCAAAAATGTAATTTAAAATTGTTATTAGTTTATTTAATTGCATATTATTTGAAATGGGATAAAATGAATTGGTTAAACTCACATACATAATAACTGAGAGCAAACTTAACATAAAACAAATTTCCATTTTTCTCTTGACATAGGCAAGTACCATAATGAAATTTCGGTGAAAAAAAAAACATTGTTCATATTTTTTACTTTAGCTGTAGATCGACTCCATATAAAAACATCAGTGAGAGAGCATCACGAAACAGCATTAAATTTTATCATTATGTGTTTTATTTTACGTTTTCTCTTACAACAACTTGTATGCTTGAGGAGATTTCTTGTTTCTGATAAAGTTCAAGATAGTCTATATTAGTATATAAAGAGAGTGCGAAATTACGAGCTGGCGACACTTATTTGAAAGGTAAATTATTCCGGATGGACTTATGGTATATTCAAGTGTGTATGGATAACAGTGAAATGTTGAGCCCGAACAAAGTCGGCACGGGCCGCTAGTAACTTACAAAGTAAACACTACTTTTTTTTGTTTATTACAGCCACCAATGATCAAAGCAACTTTGTGAGTGCGTCGTCAAAGATTACAAAAAGGAAAGCTACCCCCACGCAGAATAAAAAAAATAAAAAACAAGTTAATAAAGAATGCGGTTCACTCTGTGAGTATGTTTTTTCTACGTGCTCTTAAAGTATTTTCTGGAGATTTAATTATTCAAATGAACGCCAAAATAATGGACCTTTTTGCACTGTTAATAATAACACATTTAGTGGAAAATATGTTTATTGACATAACAATGATATGCGAATGCTGTTTACAAAATTAAAAATAAGGCTTAGTATTAAAATATAAATCACAAAAAAAATCATTTTGCCACATTGAAATTCCATATTTTAAGTCCAAATTAATTAACATCATTCAAGTACATATATTATGTCATTCAGAGTCAAGATTATTATTGTTGATAGTATGTGGTCTGTATTAATTTAAGAAAGTCTGAGTTTACCGGTTTCATCACAAAATAAGTCAATGTGAGTAGTATTTAAGATCGAGAGGAGCATTTTGTTCAAGGTTACATTTGGATAAGCAGTATGTATCATATATTATTATAACGTGTTAAATTTTGAAACTCAAGCTTCAAGTAGCTTCATAAGAGCAGAAATATTTAGGAGCTGTAAAATTTAGCGTCGAATACACCGTCCACAAGTTTTTACAGGAATATTATGTCGAGCATCCGTAGTCTATTGGATGAAATATGAAATTAGGATGAATATTGAAAAATTTAAACAATTAATATTGGATGAATTTTGAAATAGTTGATAGTATCAGGCGTTACTTTGGGGAAATTCATTGTTATTAAATTAATATTAATTTATTTTGACCCTTTGGTAAAACCTTTACCCTGAGCATGCTCTGTTTCGGAGCGAAACACGTGTTGGTGACGGTATGTGTGTTGGTATATACTTTTATTTGTCATAATTGCATGTTTTCCTTCGTTTAAGGGAGGGAGGATCATGCATGTGTAGAAGTATATACAATCAGACGTTGTGCTTGCGGATTGTTGCAAAGTAAATAAATACTAATTTAATGATTATTGAAAATTTTAAACCGTTCTTGGAACGTGGTCAAGTTATTCCCTAAGTTACATTAATTCGTTAAATGTCCCAAAATAACTTTTTCATCCATTTTTTCGACATGAAGATCACAGAATGATTTGCAGACCTCCTTTCGCGGCAAAACTAAAAGTCCCGGTGAACCAATGTGTTTAAATAATAAATTCATTGTCTGAGGATAATTAATATTGGGGTTTGGAAGGACAAAACCAAGATTCCTTAATCGTTTTATTTTTCAACCTGCAAATGCACTGTATTTATATGATATTTATAATTGTCTCTTGATTTATATTTAGTAAAAATATTGTAAAAAACTTAGATACATAAAAGACATTTTTGTTGTCACCGGAAAGTTTTGTACTCGCTAGGGAGATATCAAAATGTGTTGCCCTGCAAACCTAAAGAAGCTTGTATTTTGGATGTCACCGAGGAGCTCCTAAATAAATTTGAACGTTTGCCTATTCGTTTTATGCGTAAATATGTAATATTATCTTTGGGTTTGATACATATTATATAACATGAATGTAAAATAAAGAAGCAGTTATAGCCTATGTCATTGATAAACACATAAAAATATTGGACCTAAATGTGTACCTTGAGGAACACTGCAAATCATCGAAAAGGGATCAGGGGAAAAATCATTAAGTACGAATAGACTATCCATTTACATGACGATTAATACATACTAATTCAGCACAGCCCTAGTAGCTACGCCACAAGATGGCGTTTTGATTAGTAGGTGTTTATTTATACGATTAAAAGCCGAGCTCATGTGGGTGTATATCGCATCCACATTCGAACGGGAGTTCAACAGCATAGACTGACGAATAATGAGTATGAATGTTCTTTGGTCCCAGAAGGCAATTTTAAATTGCCGTATTAACCCTTATTATAGTTGACAGCATAACAATTAGATACTTTTGTGTCTCCAAAATCACTTGTACGTTTTTGTTACAGCCAATGCTGATGATAATGATGTGCCACTAAAAATTAAAAAAATAAACACAAAAGCGTTCTTCAAGCAGAATCAGAATGCAAGAAAAATAATGCTCGCTAATGAAGGTGAAATATATTTGATTTTACTTAACAAATTAAGACAATGAGATGAATCGTGGAACAGCAGTGACGGTAGACTTACTCGGAGACTGTCGGTTATGCCGTGAACAACATTCGAATCGGGGGTTGATTACATGCTAATATGTTCGTTTTCACTGGTCAAATCGACATATGCCAAATAACTTCGGAAGCTCTTTTTGTGTTAATAGCCGTCAAACGGACAGACGAGCCACCTGATGGTAAATGGTCACCATCGCCCATGGACATCAGCAAGACCGAAGGTATCAATCACAGTTGAGTGGTCGGCCAGGAAATCTGAAGAAAGTGAGAAAGAGAGTACTGGCTCTCGAACCCCCGGTCGTAACACGACCGGTCGTTTGGCGGCTTACTCAAGCAGGAGGGCGGTAGTTAGCCAGGAAGATTTCACGGAAGGATAACAATTTAAAAAAAAACCGGTTCCGTTTTCATATACTTAGTCATTAGACAAATATGATATGCAGTGTCATTTGATAGTAGTAGGTATTAAATAAGTCTGATATTGTAACAAAATGTATTCTTGATAGTTATCAGGAGCGCGTTACAAAAAAAACCGAAGATTCTGAATAATGAAAATCGACCGCTCCGATCGGGACGAAAGAAAATTATATGCAAAACAGATGACAACGTGAAGGATGCAAATGACAAACTTAACAAAATGTTAGGTGACGGTGGTTAGTATAAAAAAATATTGAAATTAAAAATATATGAATCTGTGTAACATGCATAAAATGAATGTAGGAATGTCTACGAGTCGATGTCTACTATAAACAAATGAGTACCTATAACTGAAAGTTATAACGGTCATAACCGCCTAATGTTAATTAATCTGTTTCAGAAAATATACAGGACGTAGCAAAAAAGAAAGCGATAAAATACGTTAACTGTGGAAAAAATTCATTTAATGGTACAACATTAGAAGGTAAAAAATTTTGTCATAACATTTTGTCATAAGTTTAATTTTTAAGTAAGGTATATATTTCTGTATGTCATCATTTTTATTTTTAATAATTTCAGATGCACAACAACAATTAACAACTATGACCAGTGAGTCATCTGTCACAAAGAAGACACTTAAAAGTAGAAGGAATTTATCTTTAAGACGAAACCCAAAACCAGCAGTCGATCAAACTTCTCAAAATACAGACACAGTTGACGAAGGTAAGAAAGAAACACAGGAATCTGCACTGATCGAGAATAACGATACTTTATTTTTTTCCAACGAGACAACAGCACCGGAGCCTTCCAGTAAAACTAAATGTGTAACACAATCACAAAAACCAAAAAATATCACTAGCAGGAAACATTCCGGGACCAGCACATCCACATGTTTCTCTTGGACTAAAGACATATCAAGCTCCAGCACTATTACATGGGTCACTGTAAAATCCAATGATTTCGTACGTATTGACAAAAGATTACCTGTCGTCAAACTTACAAATGTTGATCACCAAATTAAAAGAAAACATTTTATTGATAACATTTATGAAGAAAACTCTCGTGATAGTCATCTGGAAAAGTCGAAATGTTCTTCAGATTGCAGTAGTATATCGGTTACTAATCTAAATGTCTCTCAAACATTAAACCTTAGCACATCCTCTTTGACTTCTGTGACAACTAATAGAACCGCTCAAAATAATGGTGTATGTAACGGTAACCATAACGAAAGAATAATTAAGCTTCAAAAGAGTATAGAGAACTTGTCCCATAAGATGAAAAATTTTGACTTTGAAATCATTAACTGGATTGGTTATGAAAACGATAGTAAGGATAAAAATAAGAACGTTCACGCCCAAATGTTTGATCTCTTAAATGATGAAAATGATGTGATTAGGTACTGCAAAGAAATTAAACGGGTATTATCTGGAGATCAACAATCTACAGAAATTATTGAAAAATGTCCCATTGATATTGCAATAGCACGCCATGAACAGCAGGCTGTTGACAAATTACCCGAACATATTCCTTCCAAAATGAATACCGATAGTTCTAAAAAACAAAGCCAAGATTTGTTCGAACCTAAGAAAGATGAAGATTCGATAGGAATTTCTAATTGCGATGAAGTATTTGACAACAGCAAATCATTCGATAAAAATATTAGTGCTGAAGACAACGATGACGATGACGCTCTATCTTTGTTTGCTGAAAGCATAACTGGTTTGGAATCTTCAAAAAGGAATAGTTCTTGCGCAGTCTCCGTTTCGAATGATAAAAATGTTACACAACCAGATTTAGGTAAAACACTTCGGGCGAATGAACGCGTGATTCCACCCATGAATAATGTTGTAAATAAAGAACCAGTTCCCTTCCAAGTTATTAATAAGGTTAAAAAACAAACAGCCGATTCAAGTACCGTTTTTAACAGAGATAGTGATAGTAATATGTACAACAAATGTCAAACAAGCAAAAATATCGGACGTTCTGTAAATTTAGATGATCATTTCGCTACCAAACGCCAAGTTCGCGATATACGTATTAGTAATAAGCAATTTCAGGATGTCCATAACATTGTGACGGGTAATGAATTAAATAAGAGCTTAAACAATAATTCAGTAGAATTCGCTGATATACATGGGAGATCGCCAGTGGATGCATATGAAAATTCGAGTAATAAATCGAGCGAATTTCAAAACTATAGGGAAAGAACTGTTCCATATTCATTTGACAATAATAATATTAGCGGGACACCGGTTAATGTATCTGAGAATTTGAATAACGGGGCAAGTTCAATACAAGACGATTACAACGCGGAATCCGTTGGCGAATCCGAAAATAGTAATTTAGAGATTCCTAGCGTTGCACAGTTCGACGAATCCGAAGCGAATCACTTGACAATGCCCAATAAACAGATAAATGTAACGAGCAGCATATTCAAAGGCGTTTGCGTCTTCAATCTGATTAATGTTTGTAAGAATACGATTTGTACTTTTTCCCATATACATATCAGCACAGATTTTGTTAGAGATAAGCTGCAAAGCATGAACGAGGATATGTTCATTAAGGAGTCGTTGTATGTTGTCAATTGGTCTATGCTCAGACTGAAGTACAGCATGTGCTTCGTGGAGGAGTACATACGGCGTAATCTGACAGTGAGCCTGTTGCATTTCGTCAAAGAATTCATTATCAAAATTTTACGAAAAAATCGAGATGAAATGACCCTCGCCACTGAAATCATCGAAACTACTTTGCTCCACCTCAACGAAGCCGACCTGGAACCCTGCAACGCGATACTCGGCTCCATGTTGAGACCGAACTTGTACATGTGCGACAAGTTAATGAAAGCAATATCCGAGACCCAGAACTTTTCTCGATTCAAGAATGTTTTTATAAAGTTAACCTTGTTCATGTGTCAAATCGGACGGTCGGTCAGATTGGATGCGGCGACGCAACTTTTGGAGAGGCTGTGCATACTCCCGTATGACAACGCTCTCGCCGGTGCTCTGATGAAAATCATAGCGACGACCAGGTCGACCATATTCAACGTTCAAATGATGGGGCTCTTGGAGAGCCAGCTGTTGAAAAATAACACGCAACTTTATGAAGAACTGATGACGTTGAAACTGCAGGCTGCAAGAAACCATCAGAAATCTGCGCCGCTACCCATGCAGTCTCCTCGCATCGCCTCATCGAGCATGGGGAACCAAACCTGTGCGCCAATAGCGCGTGCTGATTCCCCTGACACTACCAATACGGATTTTTTGGTGAGTTGAACGGTATTTAAAGTTGAATCAAATATGTATGATTTGCCAAATTCGATTCAATCACTCCCATGTTTATTACCGTATCGTTCGTGTTATTGCCTATATGTTGCATGTAATCGTCTTTTCACGCCCCGTATATGGCTGTGAACATATCCAGATTGAAATTTATTGTCTATATTTTCTCCGAGAAACAAAACAAAAACACATTCGAACATTCATTGCGATGCCAATCCGTATTTTACTTTCGCATTCAGTTACACAATTCGCCTTATGTCATTATATTATACATTATTCATTTATTATTTAACGCGTGTAAATTTTTATAAAAAGTGCCAAGCAAGCATTGGTATTGGTATAATATATACATATATAGCTTAAAACAATCCCCAAAAGGCGTTGGAGATTTATTTGTTGTCAAAGTGAGTAGTTTTAAATAACGCTAGACTACTCGTTCCACATATTATCAAGGACTATATAAATCAATTGGGATTACTGACAATGCTATTATCGTACAGCATCATTCCCACACATTTTACTTCTGTTTATTGTAATTCTTTTATATTGATAGCTATAAACCTTTTGGAAGTCTGCTTCCTCTCCAAAAACGTCGAGTTGAAACTTTGTTCTTAAAAAAAAGGTTTAAAAACTTCTTAGTCTGTTACATTCCTCTGTTTTTCTCTTTACTATCCTGTATCATCTCAAAGTGTGTGTTATTTTGGCATGTATTTTTTTCTTTTATAAACTTATAGTTGTATCTTATCTGTACACTCCACCCAGATTCATTCAGACGCAATTTTCCTTCATTCTATTGGGGTGTCTGAAATAATTCGCTCGTAAACGATAATGCACAGCGCATCGTATCGCGCTCACCAACGCAAAATGTACGTTTTTTTTTACTGTGTAAAATCTACAAGGTGTTTCAATTGAACAAATAAAATATGCGATGTTCCATAAATTACAGAACAAATCGTCGGAACCGGTGATAACCCGAACAATAACCATCAACCGAACGATCAATACGAGTAACTTGACCACGAGCGCGGGGTCCGGAAGTTCCGACGATCCCACGAAGAGATACGAGCCTCGGCAACCTCGGACGACGTGGCGGGGCTACCGGCCGCACGTGACGCCGCACCCGACGCCGCACAGGCCGCAGAGACATGTGTTTAACCGTATCGGGTTCGCCCCGAGAGCGTTCAACGGCAGCCTCGCTGTATGTATATAATGTGATGAAGTACCTGGATTTTTCTTCATCGAGAACAAACAACTATTCTTAATTAGTATTTAATGTGTGAAAATGAAGCGTTGCTTCTGAAAATAGGACCCGAATTACCGTGACACTCCAGCTCCTACTCCACTGATGTGGTAAAGGATCCGGAGGAGGGTTTTGTTTTATGGGAAATAGTTCTCATTTCGACTAGGCAATATTAGGACAACAGTCATTCACGCTGTACCATTGTGCACTGTGTCGATGGCGTAAGTCTTTTTAGCTTTGTACATGATAAAACTTGTTGTTGATAAAGGTTAGCCCCAAAAGTCATTAATTTTAACTGTAACGAGTAACTTTCGCCATAAACATAATCGTAAGTACCCGAGCCAGTTAAAACTTGTAACCCACATATAATTATGAAACGTTAGAAGCGCGACCCGGATGGAGACGCATGCTGCAGGTCCTCGTGCAGTATACAGACTATTAGATCATATCAAGTATTGTTCGTTTCAGAAATTTCGCCGAAGGTCACCCCAGGACCCATACTAGCAAGAGGATGGGAAAGTAAAGACTGTGTGTTAATTGACACGATTTATGTGATAATGGCAACTTTTAAAAGTGTTTCTAAGTGTAGAATAAGTTTATTGTACATTGGTGTAAATTTGGCAAGTTTCCTTTTTAGTCTGCAAGACACGGTGATTACCAAGGATCGCGTATCAACGTAAAATATACGAAGCGGCTGAACTTCGACTGTAACACAAGCAAGCAATATAGACAAGTTACGGAGCGTGATACAGAAACACCGTACTCTTGTCGTATAGTGGTAAATCGCTGCACGATTATTGATTGCGATGTCTTTAATTATTAGAGTTCTGTTATCCACTGGTCTCCGTACTACAAGTATATAGCCAGGCTTGATAAATTACATCTGTCCACTGGATTCTCGCCGTATGGCGTGAAGGCTTTGTTTATATTCGCAAAAGAATCGAGAAGTTGCATTGGAGTTTTGACAGTGATGAAACATGAAAAATATGTCGGTTAAAATTTGTTTGAGTTGCATTGTGGCCCTGTTTCACATCGTCGGTGTGAAATAGAAAATGTTGTCATGGGCATATTTAGCATTTATATTATACAGATTAATAGAACAAACGCAACTCATTGCGTCGTACCGATTTACGAGTACACGAAGTTTAATGAAAAACTGACATCTGCATCATTGTAAGCACCCATAAATTGGTTTTAAATTTTAATTGCAATAACATTTTCGATATCTATAGATATTGTTCTGACGCTTGTTGATACTCTGACAAATGTAAATATAGATTAAGTTGACTGTAGCGCCATCTATTAGATCCAAGAACAGCTTTGAATTATCGTTACAACAAACGAAAATTTTATGTGAATGTCAAATGCGGTGAAATTATAATGAAGTGGTAATGTATAGAGAAATCACGATAAATGAGCGAGTAAGGTAAATATTAATTATAAGTTAATTGCATCAAGTGTTTACGGAAATACATTGTTATTAAATTAGTTTTAATCTTTGCAACAATCCACGAGCACAATGGAAACATGCACTTATAATAAATTAAAAATGTGTACCAACATGCATACCATCACCAACATGTGTGAAGGTTTATTCATAAATAATTTATTGTGCTCATTTACTGTTGCCAAAGTAAACAAAAACTAATTTAATATTTTGTGTTATTACAAGTATTTTAGTGAGGACTTGCAGCCAGATCTGAATAAATTTACTAATAGTTAGAATTGTGCGTTAATATTAATTTGTGAGAAGTACAAATAACAGGTAAAATACATAAAAACCATAGTAAATAAAAACCAATCATTCTGCCGACTTTACGAACAGTGCAATAACTGAAATTTTAAACTTAAGTAACTTAACAATCAAAAAAATACATTATAAGTATATACATAGTACGTATGTAGATTTGTTTTCTTAAGCATATTCTAAAAAGTCTACGTATGAACAAAATACCAGCCTCTTTGACAGTCGCCCGAGCCTGGTGACTGCTCATAGCGTAAGTGCGACAGCATTATGAATCATTCTGTACATGGACAGAAACCACCCTCAAATATATCTTCAGCCTCGATGGAAACAATGATATCAGTGATCTGTTCTACATAACGCATAAATGAACGTGTGACAAGTCTGTTGTGTTGCAATTTTAGTATGGAAGGGCATTGTTTTGCAGTTGTAACATGAAATGAAAAAAAAAATTAAAAATACTAGTCGATAAAGTTACTATGAATAGATTTAGTTTGTGACTTTAAAATACTAAAAATTAAATGGTCATAAAAGAAGTTGAGTGCATTTCGTTGCTAATTGTATTCTACTGCATCATATATTTTTCCTTCGACCTGTTCTGTGAGTTAGTTTCGAGACTCTGTTAGTTGCATGTGGTGCGCATGGTGGTGGTGTGGTGTGGTCCGCAATCTCAGGGTTTAGTAGGCACAAGTAAAACAGTATAATTATGTATGTTTCAGTCAGGATTAACAACCATGGGCAGAATTCAATTAATAAGGCGGATGTGAATCCGGTTATCCATACCATCACAACACACCACGAGCGACTATTACTTCGAATGCAGTTAGTTGTGAACGTAAAGATAATTTTTCCCAAGTGGAGTTGGTACTTCAGTGACTAATAAACCGTGGATACCTAACAACTTGCAGAATTTGCCAATCCAAATTACGCTACGCTATAAGCAAAGAACTATTGTAAATATTATCGTATACGTTGATATATAGTATTTTAGTGTCATTAAAATATTTTTGTAACTAAAATCATTTGTATTTAATGATTTCTCAACGAATCCTGTTAAATGAGTCCAGATCAATGGCTCTGTTAAGTGGCATAAATAAACTCGTGGACAAAAATTAGAGGAACGCAAAAACAAGTGCGTGTAAAACAAAATATCATGGAAATTTGTGACAATTAAGTATAGTAATTTGTATTTTGCTTATTTTTCGTTATTTTAAAAATGCGAAAGTCGAAAAAACAAAATTAAAGGATAAAAATTCACGAAATTCAGAAAAAAATAAAAATTTACAGGAAAGAAACATTTTTATACTTAACATTAAATTTTTTTTATTCATAAATGCTTAAAAAGGCTATAATGTGGGCTGTAATCAGTACTTAGTGTTGCCCTCTCTAGCTCTTTGAACTGCTTCCAGTCTTGGCATACTTCTAATCAAGTTATCAATAAAATCTTGAGGGATGGCGGTCCATTCTTCTTGTAACGCGTTTTTGAGATCTCTCAAATTAGCGGGGACAGGAATTCTTTTCTTTGTTTTCCAAGCTTGTCCCAGACATGCTCTATGGGGTTTAAGTCGGGTGAGCGCGCTGGCCACCCTATAGTCTTGATTTCAAGGTCTCGAAGGTATTCAACAACCACGGCCGCAGTATGGGGTCGTGCATTATCATGCATAAAAACAAATCCGTCTCCTATGAAAGGGGCAAATGGCACTACAACTTGTTCCAAAATCTCAGTTACATATCGTACTGCTGTTAATGATCCATTTCAATGACTTGCAGTTCCGTACGTGCCCCCATACAAATACCTCCTCATACCATAACTGACCCTCCACCATATGCCTCTTTACCAATGATGTTGCACTGAGCATAACGCTCTCCCGAGCGTCTCCACACTCACCCTTCCATCATCTGGTTTCAGGCAAAATCTGGATTCATCAGTAAATAGAACCTGACTCCAAGCTTCGTCATTCCAATTTTCGTGATTGCGAGCAAAATAAGTCTAGCTACTCGATGGCATGTTGTAAGAAGGGGGCCTCTGGCAGGCACATGTGATTTTATTCCGGCCGATTTCAGTCTTCTTCTCACAGTTTTTGTGCTTACTGTAACCCGTCGAACTTCTTGGAGCTCCGTTCTTACCTCAGAAGAAGTTAAAGTCCTGTTCCTGAGCTCCCGGTTAACAAGGAAACGGTCATCTCTCGCCACAGTTTTCCGTTTACGACCCTGTCCTGCGAGTCTCGTATATCGTCCGGTCTGCCGATACCTCTTGACAACTCGGTGTACCACAGATTTGGATACTTGTAACGTTTTGGCCACATGTTTGTAGGTGTGCCCAGTTTCAATTAAAGTAACAGCCCTGGCAACTTGAGTGGCGTTTAGGTCTGGCATTTTCAGTTTATTAGCAGTAACAATTTACACTTTACACGATAAATAAGGAAGCCAAGGCAAAAATTTAAACAAAACCAAAATTTTCATTCAAATTCAAAAGTTGGCAAATTTTTTCGCAGTACGAAAGAACGTAATATTACGCAATAATGACAGAAAACCAAATGAAATTCGAAAAAAGAACATTTCAAAACTTTTTTATTTTCATAGAGTATATTAATGTATGTGGCCAGTACGCACGATAATTATAACACGAGATATTAAACCTTTTTTTTGCGTTCCTCTAATTTTGTCCACGAGTGTATATTTGTATTTTACAGAAGTTAGATACGTACTCGTATCCCTATTTCCAGGGTTTGTAAATAAAAAAAATGTATACTTAAAAATGTCGTACACTGTGCCCGTGCAATTAAAGTAACATTTTTTTAGTCTGTGGACTAGCTAGTCTACTGTCTATGAAGCTATAAAAATGTATATTGTCATGCTCGATTACGCACCATCAAAAGGAAAACTGGATCGACTACTAATTTTGCTCTTTTTAAAAGAGCAAAATATAATAATGAAACCTTTTCGTCTTCCATGACACTTGTAGATAGCTTAAGTAGTACATATGTATCCCACCAAAACCCCAAAAACGGACAAACGATTTTACGAAATAAAATCTTGATACTCTCAAAATGCCAAAATAATTTTTTCACCTTATGCAATATGCATATAACATGTTATAAGTTATTTTAAGCTTTTGTGTTCATTCAGACAATTCTAGCATTTATTGTTCTGTAATTCATATTTTTTTATAAAAGCAATGTTAGTTTATATGTAGTTTTTTTTTTTATTTTAAGACTAACGTAAGCGATGCCCGGTGACATTTTTTTTATTTACGTGCTCAAACTGAATAAGTGTGGGAATAAACGCTTTTGGTAGTCGTCTCGGTTTTTGTTTCAGCAGTTTAAACGGTAGTACAGTGGATCGTTGTTATAACGCGGTTGTCGGACGTGTTACAACACCCGCGTTGTGAATGAAACACGTCTATAGAGCGGCGCGGTAATATCAAGTCGAAACGACATGCGATGTTTACAGTAACAACCGACCTTTTTTTTTTAAATAAAAGGTCAATAAATTTATTGTTCCCATGTTTATTAAAATAAATATAGGCACTATAATATGTTAGTATATGTTTTAATGAGAAACAATATTTTTCTAATGACGTATATAATGTACGCATGAAAAAAAAAGCATTCAAAAAATAAATTACACTTATTTAGGCTTATTTTTGTTTGTTTCTTTACGATTATTTCTGTGTCGTGTACCTTTTCAAAGATACCTAAGAAATGCATGACGGACGGTCGTTGTCACCGCGATATACCCAAATTCGCGTTATAACGAGGGTAGTCTGTAACACTTTGTGGTTTCATGTTATTTTAATTTTACATGTTACAAACTCGTCCAAAATATTCTAAACGGTAATATAAATATAACATTTTTGATTTTAAACTGTAAAAATATACACTAATTGTAATGATGATCTTGACGCAAGTATTTTAGTACTTGTAACATTTTGGAATACAAAATATATAAAAAAAGAAAAACATTTTTTAATTCCGTATTTTTTTTAACAAACAAATGTTTGTGTTGCAATATTACACAACATTTTGAAGAAAGAATGCTAAACACTGAATTTCAATGAAAATATTCAAGTCCAAAATTAAACCTTAGGAAATTATATTATCATTTACTTGTAGGTGATTGTAGCGCCATGTTTCGTTCGGTAATTCCTGAGGCGACCGATTGCTTTCAGCAATTATAAAATATAGTGAACGGGAAACCACCTTATACCCTAGGAAATGCAGTAACTCAAATAAGAATAATTTTGTTAGAAATTATGAACGTTCATAGAACAAATTGGAAACTATTTAACTGGAAGAGTGTATTGTATTTATATACCTTTTAAGTAACGAATAATAAGGAGGGTATATTTGAATTACAAAAAAAAAAAAATATTTGTTACAAACGGTCATCTGTATCCTGTTATCGTATTTTAGTACTATTAACTTAAACCACCAAAACAATTGTTTTTCTTGAGTTATCTATAAAACAAAACTAAAAAAATATTGTAAATATCCATCTACAGCAGTGCTTCCCAACCCTATTTCGTTCTCACACCCGTTAATAAAACTTAATTTATGAGAACCCCTCCCCTGATAACGTCATACTTTTACCCCTAAAAATGTGTGTGGTATAAGAGAATGGCAGCGGGAATAGGTTTCTACATATTCAAATTCAAAATTCAAAATCATTTAATCATATACGTATTCAGTAAATACACTTATGATGGTCATTTATTGCTTCTACCACCGTTTCTAAAAGGTGTTTTAACAATAAGGAGAAGAAACGGCGAGAGACTCCTCAGCACATCTTTTAAACAACATATGGTAATTACAAAAGTTTAAACCTGTGCGGAACTGGTTTCGACACTTATTTTGTCCAGGCATCCTTGTCATTCATGTACTCATCTATACTATAATATCCCTTGCCTATAAGTTGTTTTAATGCGACGCTTAAAAGTTCCAATGGGCAACTCGCGTAACGACTTAGGAATCTTATTGTAAAAACGAACTCCAAGCCCCATAAAAGAACGCTGAACCTTTTGAAGACGAAATGCATATATAGCCGAATTATGCCTATTTCTTGTTTGATGATTGTGTGTATCACTTTTCTGCTTATACGTATTTAAATTTTTTTTAATAAATACTAAATTACTATATATAAACTGACTGGCTGCGGTGAGTTTTTAAATTTTTTTCTTAGTGACTCACGCGACTTTAATCTGTATCTCTAATTGCTCTTTTCTGTAATATAAATATTGAATCAATGTCTGCTGATTTACCCCACATTAGGATACCGTAAGACATAAGACTATGAAAATAGGGAAAATAAACAAGTCTAGCTGTCTCTACATCAGTAATTAGTCTTATCTTCCTAATATCGTAGACAGACCTACTAAGTTTACTTGCGAGAACCGATATATGGGCGCCCCACTGAAGTTTACTATCTAAGGTGATACCTAAAAAAACTGTGGATTGTTCCATAGGCAGTGATTCGTTATTTCATTTAAGGATTTTGCCTACCTTCTGCACATTTGGTAGTGCAAACTCTATACATTTCGTTTTATTAGCATTTAGAACTAAGTTGTTTATTGTAAACCAATGCGATACATGGGACAAAGCACTGTTTACATCGTCAAAATTTATTTCTTTCAGTCTTAAATATTAAAGATGTGTCATCCGCAAAGAGTACAATGTCCGCATGTTTGCTAATAAAATACGGCAAATCGTTAATATAAACCAGAAAAAGGAACGGACCTAGAATAGAGCCCTGTGGAACACCCATTACAATAGACGATCCCCTACCCTTCAAATAGGACGCAATCAAATTGAGAGCACTGTACTTGACGCCATAGTGACTAAGCTGAGGAAGTAACGAATCGTGCTCAACACAATCAAATGCTTTGGACAAATCGCAAAAAAACCTATAGCATTCTGTGATGCCTCCCAGGCCTCGAATATGTGTTTAAGAAGCCTAGCACCTGCATTAGTTGTACTACGACCTTTAGTGAAGCCGTATTGATCATGGTGAAGTAAGTCATTTCTGTTGAAATGTTCAAGCATTTGATTTAGTTAAATATTTTCAAAAACTTTACTAAGTGTAGGTAAGATATAAATTGGTCTGTAATTATTATAATCAGATTATCACCAGATTTAAAAAGCGGAATGACTGCTGTTTCATTAGATCCGGAAAAGTACCTAAGTCAACACACTTATTAAAGATTAGTGTTAGGTGGGGGGCTTTGACATCTATTACAATATTTATAATTTTAATCGATATTCCCCACAGGTCACCAGTATTATTAACATTAAGTGACCGAAAAGTTCTAACTACTTCTAATGCTGTAGTATGTTTAAATTCAAATAAAATACTACATTCAGTAACATATTTTCTTAATAAATTAAAAGCTTCGTCCGGCGATGAAGTCAGTGAGTTAGTCAACGTAACAGGTATATTTTGAAAGAAATTTTCAAAAGCGGTTGCTACCTCATTATCAGATGTGATTTTAATGTTATTTATCACCAATTCATATTTTAGGTCGCGTAATTTATTTATCATATATTATATTATATTCATATAAATAAAACGTCAATAGGTACTTGTAAAAAACTTTATTACTGTAAAATTATAATAATGAGCATATACATATAATAAAGTAGGTAAGCGTAGCCAGAAAATAGAAACATTTAAAATAGTTTTAGGAATATGTTTATGTAAGAAGGTATATTACTGGAACAGCTCTTCGAATTTGAAATTATTATATCTTTACACATTGCGATACACATCAATGCATTACAAACAACAAATTAAATATTTTTGATGTAAAAGAAACAAAAGACAATTCAAATTTGGAAAAATTAAACACAATAAATGTAATTTTGCAGTACCAAGTTGCCTCCATGATATTGAGTAGGTAATTTTACTTGTAATATATTTTGTAGCATTAAACACCACAAGGCGTATTCAATTCAGTTGTTTAAGCAAACGTATACTTATGTATCTTTAACATAAAAATAATATAATTCTAAAAATAAAAGTAATTCCCATGTACCAATTTTTTTGACTTGACTCTTTATGAAAGAAAACTGTTCTTTAAAGAAGGACTTCGGAGGACCAAACCTTGCACTATTTAAAAAGTTTTACTTCTGAAAACTAATTCAACGCGAGAATTTATCTTCAAGAATAGAGACAGTCAGATTAATGACCATTTTACATTAGTATAAAACTGGAATACCTTTAATTACAAACTATGCAAAATTGCAAACAGAAATACACCAGATCCTTAGCTTTGGTGTCTAGTTATATAAATAAGTATTCTATAATATTGTCGTACAAAAGCGTCATATAATAAAATCTATCCTATTTTGTATACAGTACGGACATAACAAGCATGTTATGCAAAATTTGGGTATATGTATAATACTGGATATGCCGTGACATTAAATAACTTAATTGTGATAAATACTTAAACGTTAAAAGTTACGTTACAATCAATTGTATTGAACTCCACGAAATACTGTAAACTATTAAAACAATGGCAGTGCCAATTATAAATTCGTGAATATAAAACTTTAAAAACTAATTCATCTCCTCACATCAAGGCCCATCGACGGCCTAGGGCGTACGTCTAATTCGTAATATTGTTGCTCTTATGCCGTAAGGTAAAATGCATAATGGGATATGATACATGTCGACAGTTCGTACGCTGTCTGAATGCTACTGACGTAACTTATCGATTGCAGTAGAGCGATAACAATCAACACTCCGGACCGACGACTTAAGATGCCTTCCAAAGAATTTATAAGAAATTTTACCACCAGCGACACTCATCCGACTACTGACCGTTGACACATTGTCATCATTAAGTTATTAGGTACTTCGTTAAAATAAAATAACAGCAGCCTCAAAAAAATATTATAATTTTTTTTATAATTCTCAAGCCTCCATAAATTCTTTTTTTGTAATTGGTTAGTACACAAAAATATACAAATATTTTTACGGTTGGATATTGTTTAGAATATTATATCAAAACATTAATAAAACAATTATGCTAAACTGTGAAATAGTGTAATTTGATGCTACCAATAAATTTCGTACAGCGACTTGCAATGAAAGTAAACAATATCGCCACTCAAAATTTCATTATCTAATTAAAAAAATCACAAGCAATGAATTGTGACACATTGTTTCTCAATTGAAAAAATAAATGGCAAGTGTTTGAAAACAAATAGACCAGAGAATGTGATGAATCATTAAAGAGAGAGCAAGAAATTGGTAGGAATACCAGATTTTTAAGAAGAAAATAAACAGAAATTGAGTTGGAAAACAAAGATATATAGATTTTACTGAAGTATCGAAATAAAGGCCTATCATTTCATTTGAATGTATTCTGAAATAACTAATCTGAAAAATTGGTCATATCATATTAGTTTTGTGACTGGACATACACATGCCTTCTCCAGTGTACTCTTTATGTTTAACACTTGGCAATCTAGAATCAATAAATAATTAGTGCTGCTTTACAGCAAAAACGTGCTGTATTTTTCCCAGTGTGTGCCAGTGTGTGTCACAGATGCAATAATACTAATATTATTATGGTGTATTAGTTACAAATTATAGGTGAATTAATAATACTGATGGTAGATTGAGCTGTTCGAATGGAAACAAATCATTGTTCCTTACATAGTGTTATATAGCACCAATAAATAGGGTACAAAATAATACTACAGTAAATATAGATACCAAGCTAACCTTATATTAAGCGGTGGGACACAGTACTTGTGCGTGATTCAGAGATTCAACAACTGAGATTCAATGGAAGAGTGCACGCGGACGCTTCTTAGCCAGAAGGTGCCATGATTGAGCTACACCTTTACGTCTCTTTGGGGAGAGTCTGAAAATATCAATTGATGTATGATGTCATTTTTAGAATTCCAAATCTGACCTACTGATAACTATACTTTATAATAATAATTCATTTTCATTATTAATTTCGACCTGTGCTCCTAAGGAATAACCCTAGGTATTGTGAGATCAATCTCACATTAGAATGTACATACATGTTTCATTTCTAAATAGCCAACAAACAATTAATTGGCATAAGGTATCTCTGACAGTAATGGGTCACCGCTGCCCATGCACATTCATAACACTGAAGGCGTCGCTGATGCATGTCCAGCCAAGATGGAATAAGGTACCAGCTTACTGTACTATTGAGATCAAACTGGATGGTCCTAGCAACATAGCCTTGTCCATTGTTTAGCTAGGTGTACAATGACCAGGGGAGACTAGAGTTGGGCTCAAGGAGCCTTTTATATTGCAATTTAAAAATGTAGAAAAATTATATTTATTTAACACTAGTTATTTTATATAAATCTGACAACCAGAATAAGATGAGATGAGTTTATTTCCTCTGTTCTGAAATAACAATAAACAAATAAAATACAACCAATATTTACCCATGGTCTGGAGTGTCCGGCATGTAGGGAGTCATCCTAAAGTCACGGCTATGAGGTGTCTCAATGCCAAATGGACTATAGAGCTTGGTGGGACTCCTGCCTAGTACCTATAAATTGTCAGAGAAATATTTTAATAATTATTAGTAAGATTCACAAAAGGGAGAGTATATAAAGTAATAAGTAAAATGTATATTCAATAAAAGTAAAAAATATAATGCAGCTAGCTATAAAATATTAGATGGCATTGGTACATTCTAACAGAACTTCTTAATATCATAAAAGGTAATTAATCAATACTGTACTTTTTGTACACTGAAACAATTGAAATTAATCATGGAGTATTTGCAACTCACTATTATTGAGATGGAAAACCGAAAATTACTAGGATCTGCAATGTATGAAGCTGTAACAAACAAATAATAATTATGTAATAATTACCTGTTTCTTCTTAGTAACTGGGGTAGAAGGAGTCCTACATGGAGAACTGGTCTCAGTGAGGCGGTGACGGCGCCGGCCACTCAGTCTGAAATGCTAAAATAATGGCCCATCAACAACTTGATGAATAGTTTTTTTGTTGCAACTACTTCATATATAGAAACGCAAAATGCATTTCTATTTTTGTCCAACATGGCCTTAGATTAAACTACTAATTCTAACGTAACCAGATTGAATAAAGGCTGTCATACAATAAACTGTTTCTATAGCAATAGAATAGCATACTGTAGAAAACCCCAGGCCTATAATGATTCATAATTTTAGTGTAGTGGTTTTTTTCACTACATCAAGTCGAAATAAATTGTTGAAAATGATAAAATAACACAAAAGCGTAACATAATATTTACTTGCGACAAGTTTCCAAAGGTATTTCGAACGCTCTTGAATGTCCGTGAAATCTTTTCGGCACCGGACTGTAAAGCTCGACGGGAGTTTGCAAAAGATTTGGTTGTAAATAAATTTCTATTATAACAACCATCAACGTTCCTCAGGCTATCTCGAGCCGGAGAATCGATACCAGAGTCCGTTACGAAGGGATCCTTCATTTTAATTGTGTTAATTTTTATAGAACTCACAATTATTGTATTACGGCACACAGGACATATAATTATCGTTATGTTAATGTACAAAAGATACACATGTTAATACATATTTGTACAAATTATTACAAAATGAATCAATAATGACGACAAGCGCTTACTTCTATCAAATACCATAACGTCTGTAACTGTCCGTAACATAAAACTGATTCGTTTTAATTTAAAATGAGGTAATAGCAATGTTGCCAGTGGCACTACTACAGAATGCATAAATTACTATGTTTACTAAAAAAAGATTGCCATGATCTCTTACACATTGATTTTTTTACTTAAATATACAAAAATGAAATCTGTAAAAGATCTTGCTCCTTAAATTATAATTAAATTATTAAATATTCCGTAACTAAACAGTAGCTTAATACTTAGCCTAAACGTAAATAACGCCCCTGTACATGTATTACACAATTAAATCATTAGTACACAATTATTTGTAATTGGTGGTATATTTTGCAGAATATGTACACTTATTACACATTTTGACAGTTCATAGAGGCAAAATAAACTTAAGCTTTCAATAGTTGGTAAATATGAGAACACTAGATCAATATGGGACGTTTTTTTATAGTACATACAAAAACGTTGCTTAATCTACTGATTTGTCACGAAACGAACCATTTTTGATTATTGATTTTAATGATCGAGTTCATAATTTTCAAAATTACCTACAAATTTTTAAGAAAAGCCACTAATTATTTTAAATATTATTGGATAATATTTATCTCTCTCTCAACTCATAAAATTTATATTCTAACTGATTCTGGTTTCGATTTGAAATGTGTTATTTTGTATTAAGGATATATCTTTAGGAAAACCGAGGCTGGAAACTCTGTGCATGTATCCATGGCTTTATAAAACATATGTCAATAACTCGATCAAATAATCAATTAGTCGATACAGCGCACAGATTACTATAATTGATACAGAGGTGTGATGGCAATGAATACATGCACAGAGTTGCTAGCCTTATGCCGGTCACTCACATTCGAGCGAATACGCGAACCTACAAGTGTAGGACGATCTTCGCAAATGATTATGCGAAGTTTTTGATGCATTCGTGGTTTTCCAAGCTGTGTCGGTTTTTGTCGCACATCAAAGCGCGCGAACTTCGAACATTCCCGTAGTCTCCCACACATTCGTGCGACCAGTTGCGCACACGATTGCATAGGTGATAGATGTCTTCATTTTTCGTAGTTTGCAGCGTCTACTATAATTACTATAAACTTAACTACTAATACGTACTATAGTAGTAGTTCCAGCTACTCTTTATATTGGAAATGGATGAAGTGTAGGGGGGTGCGCAAATAGATTTGCATACTCATATGTGAACCCATTTGCTTATCAGGCCCTCACATTCGTGCAAACATTCGTACAAATATCAAACCTTTGCGCGCATGTGAGTGACCGGGGTAAGATAATTGCAGCGTCGTGTAGCGACGCGATGCTGCAATTTTGATTTAACTCCAAGAGCCGGCGCAGTAAGCATCAATTGACCCATGTCTATAAACGAGCAGACGGGCCAACGGGTCATTTGATAAGTTGTCATTGTCGTAAAGACATCACATTACGTTGCCAAACAATTAGCTTTCGGATATTGCAACCGAAACAAAAAATATAATCGAAAATAAGAATAATATAATTAAATTGAGTGGTATAGTAAGATTAAAAACCCAACCCAAGGAATTGTTAGCCGTAGCCTTCTACGTTACGCAATTTGTTACACTAAGAATAAAGGATATTGGTTTAGACTAGGGATGTATGAAATTTCGCATCTGGATATATGAACAATATTTTACCGGTTTCCGTTACGAATATGTAATTATTTCGGATTACCCATTTGTTTCCAATAATTTCGGATATTAGATGATTTGAGACCTTTAAAAATTATACTGTATTTACAAGGTAACAGTTTTACTTTCTTTCTAGGTGAATCATACAAAAAACTGCAAATAATAAGTGTATCCGCTCAAACCTGTCATATCTTGTTAAATTTAGACTCGGCCCCTATCCGAATTTATCCGAAATTTTATCGGATTCGAAAACGGTTTCGGATATCCGATAGTTTTGGCTACGGTTACGCAGCTCCATACATCCCTAGTATAGACTCAAAGGAGAGTTAATACTCTTATATTACAAAAGCTCACGAACCTGCTGTTCAGTGCGAGTTGTCCACCGTCAACACTAAAACAACATCGGTATTCTTGGCTATAAACCAAAGTAAAGGGTCAGAGATTAATCCAATGGAGGGAAGGGTGTTTTAGGAAGCAATAAAGGCTCCACTTCACCCTATGAATCCCTCGCAGAAGGAATATACATAAATATTAGTCTAAACATGACTAGGATTCTTCATATTCCTCATACTTTTGAAGAATCAAAAATATAATAACACAGCTTATAAAAAGATAAATTCTTTGATTCAACTTATTTATTTATATAATGATGTGTCTATAGTATGTATTATTAAATAATTATGTAATGGGTATGGGTTATTTAACCTCTTTGATGCATATAGTAATCAATAACGGTGGAAAATGCTGCAAATCCCGCAGCACCAAATATACCAGCTTTCAAACCACCTGTATAAAGAAAAATAACATTAACATGTTAATAAATGTAACTTGGTTGGTTTTCATAGGCACTATCATGTGAAATGTACCAGGTTTGATTTCTGGCCAGAGCAGATAGACATTCATATATGCATGCTAAGCATTTACTAGACAAAGTTAAAAATTATACATACATCGTGTTGGTGAGATAAGTAAATTAAAATTAATTATATTAAATGTTAGCTTCAAATTATTTCACTTCTGTTCATTAGTATAAATAAATAAATAAAAAAGAAACGTTCACACACTCACATCCCTGCACTAGGATTCCCTGTGTTGCAGGTGGCATGGACATACACAATTATCACATCACAAACACCCACGACCCAAGAACAAACATTTATCTGTCACATAAATATCTGCCCCGGCCGGGAATCGAACCCGGGACCCCACGCTCGGCAGGCATGGTCACTACCAACTGGGCTACGGGGTCGTCATATAAGTATGTAGTTACTATGAATGTTGAGTCCTGATAGCATTTATTGCTATTGATAAATGTTTACCATGATTAATCTTATGAGACCATATAGATACACAAAGTAGCAAATAACTTTATGCATGATGAACACCAGTACCTCTTAATCCTATAAGGCCTCCAGTCACACCACCAGCATATGTGCCATTTTTCCAATCTGATTTCCCACGCGCTGACTCTATACAACATTCTACCCCAGAGAACACAGCACCTAAAATAGCAAAGTTCTTTGCATAGCTTAGCATGGCTCCTTTCATCTCTCGTAAGATCTCTCTGGCTGTTTGAGTCTGTGGTGCTGTTGTGTCTGTTACATTTGGCATAAGGGACGAGGTGAAAAGACCTACTGCAGCTCCAAGACCATAACCTAGAATAGAAAGATAACCTATAAAATGCTAAAATAAATTTTCCAAAATAATGGTTCACTAGCCAATTTTATTCACCGTAAATATGATGATATCATAACAAAAAATTGGTCTCAAATTAAAAAATTATGCCAATAGTATGGCTGATAGATTAGATAAAGAAATAAGTTATACAATCAAAATGATTCGATAGTCTTACTGCATTGGCCTAATGAGTATTTAAATGAGACAATACTCTGAGACAGTAAGACAAATATTTTATTTCTTCTCTAAACAAGTATTTATGTTTGGCCAGAATAGGCACTGGTTCAAATTCAGAAAAAAATTAACTTTAAAAGAATTGTAGAAATATTATGTCACAGTACAAGTGTATAAGATACAGTTGAAATAGTAAGTACTTCTGGTGAATCCTATATCCACTAGATGTTTGTATCTATAGCTTTTTAGAAATCTTTTCTTTACTACTTACCAATTATACAACTAGTTAGCGATTTGAAAGGGCAGCTTTCGACTGTAGCTTCAATCATTTTCTCTTCGTTGGTTTTAATGACCACGGGGCCCAACACCCGAGGTATGATAATGTTTTCCCTATATCGATATACTTTCCCGACCAGGTACTTTGCAAGGGAATCATAGTCATTTTTTTCCATAAACGTTATTAAATCCGGATCAGTTGGTGGTTTCGTGTACTCTGACATGATAAAATCTTAGATTAGCAGACTAATACTTGTCAGTTAAGTGGGGGATAAATGTGTCCTATTTATTTTATAAAAATTAAATTAACCTAATAACATTTTAAGGGAACCAAGACAGCTGTTTTGAATATTAACCACAGAGGAGTGCTGCCAATAAATATTTATTGATTCCCCGCGTTACTTTAGTGCAATTCCCCGAAAGCGGATTCTTCTCTTGATTCATTCTCCACAAATTCTCTGATATGATATTTGTGGAATAAAAAAACTTTTCTTTATAGTAAATTTGTTTTAATGTAATGTATTTAATAAAAAGTAACTGAAATATTTTTTTCTTTATTGACCTACGTAAGAATTGACTTTAATTCTTTTTTACATTACTTGTTGTTATAACCACTTTTCTATAATTTTATGGAAAATTTCAACCGTACGCACTAATTAAAAAATCGAGAACCATAAAAAATGTATTAACGATGGTGTAGAAAATATAAAACCGTGTTCAAATGACATTTGAGCAGGCATTTGAGTGGCGTTGTCGTTAAACATGATGCTAGTAGTGTCGAGCTGTATTTGTTAAGTCCGAATGTGATTATTTAGTTGTAAGTATTACCTGACATTAAATAAATTTATCCTATCGAAAAAATTGGATTTGGATTCCCTGGAATTCCCCGATTTATGTCATTCTCCGTGGTCTCCCTGCGCTATCTCTCAATTCCCGGTAAATCGGAGACTTCCCTGCGACTGGCAGCGCTGGTTTTGACTGTTGGTGTTCATTGTTGATGAGATTGTCAATGTCAAAAAATCAATTAATTTTTTATTTTTATTTTTTTGACAGTGAAATATGTAATGCAAGCAATTTACTGTCAAAATTATAATTACTTTCATAAAGTCAAGATCGAGAAACAAAACACATTGACAGATAAATATGAATACGAACAGTAAAGTAGGTACCTAGGTATTGTCTTGTAAAATTTGTAAATTATTCAGTATCATAGATCACTGTTCAGTATCTTTAAATTTCCCTCTTAGTTACATATGTATTTGATTAATAATTATATACTTACATCGTGGTTGTACGAAATATGTCAGACACATCTGAAGAAGAAGATTTATCAAAGTTTAAAGACGTCGTCGACACTACGTTTATGAAATTAATCAATGAATCTAGAGGCAATAATGTAAAAGATTCAGATCTTGTCGGTAGGTTATTGTTGTTGTTGTTGTTCATCTATAAAATTGTAGTCCAATATCATCTGTTTGTATATTTTTATTATTTTATACAGGAAAAAAGAAATCTGAAAAACATATTGAAACATCTACCCACTATAATGACATTAGGGTCCCAGAGGAAATGCAAAAGAAGATAGGAGCAAAAATATCGGCAATTATCGAGAAAAATGTGGAATTTGTGACTCAAGATAATAATATTAAGTAAGAAAGGTTATGCTACATCAAGTTTAGCAACTATTATACTTGTAATATTATGTTTGATAAAGTTATGAAAATTGTTCAAATGCCTCTAAAATTACTTAAATTAAATTATTTTATTTATTAATTACAACTTTGTAGTAATCCTGTTGTCGCTATCAACACGATCAGCACACCCATTTCTAGTGAATTTAACTGCCTGCACAATCAGGATAGGTAACTTATGTCACTTGACTGTTTATTCTCAGGTTGTTTTCAATTTCTGAATTGGGTGTGCATGTTCATGACACATGCAATAACTGGTTTACAGTACAGGGGTGAGTGTGGGAAGTTATTTATTGACTTATAACTTTCAGGAAGAGAAAGATTAAAGGTGGGATAAAGTTGTTTACAGACTCTGAGAATTTTCTTTCATGTGATGAATCAAAAGACACATACACTAAACTCCACAACATGAATTCAAAAAAAATTAAAAACCACAGGAGACAGATTGACAGTGATACAAATGTTTGCGATGAAGGTATGTTTAATTTTCATATAAGTATTAAAAAATATGTAGTAAATATATTTGGTATCAAGTGGCTCATAGTTCACAACATGTATTGCTAATTGAAGTGGCCATATATGTATATTCCATAATAAAGATAATATCAATTTAGGAAACTACAGTTTTTCAATGCATTTTAACTTTCCAGATAAAGTAAAGCAAGTTGCAGTGACTGGAGAATATATTATGTCTAAAGAAGAAATAAAGACCTGGAAATCTAGACGGAAAGAAAAACTTTTTAAATACAAATCACATGGTAAAAAAGTGTTTACTGCTGTTGAATAATATCATAAATGTTTCATAAAAATATAAATTACAATCAAAGTCAAGCAGCAGTTTTATTTTATCTAAAATAGTGTTGCTAGACGAGCTAGGAATCTTTATTCAGTTCTAAATGTAAGAGGGGTCAGATTTTTATATGGATAGCCAATTTACCAGAGCAAAACCTTACATTGAATAATTCTAATATCTGCATCAAAAACAATTTTGCAGTTTATTTAACTAGGTTGGTACAGATGAAATATTGTTACATATATATTTATCATGATGATTAAGGACATAAAATAAAGGCGTTTCGCAACATCAAAATTTTATTTACAATTATTAATAAATATGTACAAATATCAGTAGCATTTCTAACTACTACAGTGCAATTATACAAGTACAATTATAGCTATGGTCTCTTTTAAAATCATATCTTAAATAAAAGTAATATTCAGTGCATTACATAATATCAGGAACAGTTTCAAAATTATTGGTAGGTATATTATTATAGATCATTACATAATTTTATCAATATCATAGTTTTACTTTGAATTGTAAATGGTGATATTTGCCTGCCAACTAAAAATAAATATAAATATAATAACCTTTAAATAAGCAAGTGAATTAAATTATAACATCTTACAATTAGTTGTACTTAGGCTAAATTAAAAAGGAACAGGGCAGTATTGCAGTCACAGTGTGCTGTGAAGCTATTTACTACCCATTAATTTGTACAACAAAATATTAACGTAGCTAATAAACAAAGATCATACCAATGTATTTCCTTTGCTAAATTATAACAGTAACTAAAAACAAATATCAGCGATTGTTTCAAGACCAATTTGGCACTCTGTTGATCTGGCTAATCGATCTCTTAAGAGAATCCTAGAAGCAACCTTCAACTCCGATGACTACTTACATCGATTATTTAAAAAATCTAAAAGGTAATGCTAGTTGCCATCGCAAGACTTACAAGACAACGTCTGGCAAGATAATGTAATTCTCAATTAATCTGTTTTACTTACTGCTTATGTCATCATTGACAAGGTGGCAATTACAGTTATTTTTTTTTACAAGTTTATTGTCATGATTTTTATTTATCGCAATAAAAAGTATCAGACCCACAAAATTCTCTCACATTTCATTGCTGTAATCTAACTACTATTCCAGTAATGGAAAATTTTTATGCTTAGATGCTTATTAGAGCGACCTCCTTGAAGATATATTTAATTATCACTCGTAAAACGTGTTTTCAGGCTTTATTTTATTGTCACGTAACAAGAAAATAAATCTAATAATATTATGATAATCAAGAAATTTTTGAAATACTTTAATATAAATTCAGGTTATTTAGGAGCGTCGATGGGCTGTAATGTATTCAGGGGATGTATTTAACCCTCACAGTATTACAATCTGCTGGCATCGTTAGGTGCTGATGGTGTGGAAAAAGGTTTGATTATATTTCTGATCGGGATTTCGTCTTGGGTAAACGCCCTGTTCTCGAGTCCATTAGGCTTGGTCCCGTTTGCCACAGGCTTGTCGACTGGTCCGTCCATGAGGAACATCGTGAGAAAGAAGAGTATACTACCTGTGGAGAAAAGAGATTTTTCATAAGTATACGACGATACGAGTTAGTTTTTAGCATTAACCCTGGATTTCGTACCAGTTTAAGTTTAGTTAATGTAGCCAGCGTATCCAGTCATGAATAATTCTTTTCTTGTTTTCTTCGTTTCAACAAAAGCTACAACTTACTGATGCCGTAGAATCCGGCGTAGAAGATCATGATGGATTCTCTATAGCCGATGGCCTTGGAGACGGGGTCTACTAGAATGGGTAGGTTGCCCCCGACGTTGTTCATTACGAACAGGAACACTCCCACGGTAGTGGACCGCACTGACAGCGGCACGATCTCCACGAGGATCGCGAACACTATCCCGAACCACATTTCGGCTGGAATAGAACATGAGATATTAATAATTGGGAAAATGATGGAAACGAAGCGTCTTGTGTGGGTGTGTTTGTGTTACTCACCGAAAAAGTAGGAGATGGCGAGAGTGATCATGGCCCAAAGGGGACCGAATATGACCGAGCCAAACGCTGGCAGCGTGGCCACAAGTTGCGACAGTGCCAGTACTAATACACGGGAGCGGATGCCCATCTTGGCTACGAACCTGACAACATAAATATTGGGCACTCATAACTTGGACATTATTTGTGCATAGAATAATATTGTTTGACTAAAATGCTACCAGCTCGCTTAGATACATTACCTTACACGCATGCCCTTGTAAGTTGTCTAATTATTGACGTATTTGTATTCTTATTACAATAACCAGTAAATTAAAGTTCCATTTGTAGGACCGATCTGTAAAACAGGGAAGATGAGCGATAACAATACTCTTGGTGTTGACCCCCAGTGGGTACAGTGTTAAATAATAATGCTGCTAACACATGTCCTAGTCTACGAATGCTTCATACATGAACAAAACGCTGATATACGCACTTCAATTACTCTTTCGGGAATCGACGTAAATGTGACTTATCAAAAGGATCCAGAACGGGTTCTTAAAGTTATCTAACGAATATTTGAACAAATGTCTAGCCGAGACACTCACCTGTCTGAGACCACGCCACCGACGACTACGCCGACTGATCCTATGCCTACGGTGACGGCGAACAGCCACCAGCCCAGGTCCACGTCGGGGAAGTAATCGCGGTAGTACAGATCAGCGTTGTAAGCGAAGCACATACCACCTATACAAAGTAATTTATCCATTAGCAATCGCATCAATAATTTCGGAACGAATCTTCAGACGACGAAGTGTTAGATCTGACTCACTGTAGTTCTATTTGTATCATGAATGGGGTCAGTCAATAATCATTCAAAACATAGTTTTTGAATTGAATTTTAGTTCTATGAAATAGTCTGTATGTTGTTATGCTTAAACTTTCCATGATCCCAACGCCATGCAGCGAATGTAAGATTACGTTTTGCCTACGAAGCTATTCATTCTGCTTCAATTAAATTTAGATGTTATCGGCATATCGATTGCCTGGATCGGCAAAGATTACCTTTATAAAATGTAAATTTCATGATCATTATTTTAATGCCAAAGCAATATTTACATAATGACCATAGCATGCATTATATGTAGTTTCCATTGAGCTGTCTGTTGGAAAATGAAGTCGTTAGAGACTGAATTATTTTATAGGTTTGTAAAGAGCAAAGGAATGCCTCTGTCATTAAGCCTGGTAAGGACAATCGAATGCAAATTATATTGACCAGGTCGCAGTTATTCTGTCATTATAGACTGATTACCACCGGCCATCGTAATATCATCGTTCAGCGCGGTCGCTTACTCGTGAAATAGGCTTGCATGTTATCTATGTTAATAATAACGGGTTCGAATCTCTGCATAGAATATGTTCCGGCACTTAAACATATATTTTTGTTTTTTTTTTAATGTAAAAAAAAGATAGAAAAAAATAATAATAATAGTAATAATATTAATGACTTAATAATAATACTGATAATATAATCCTTACGCGAAGCCCTACCACCAAGCAGGCTGGCTTCTGTCGCCTCTTACGACACCCTTTTCTACCAGCAAGAGATTGGGGGGAGTATTCTAGGTCACCCCCATACGGCCTATTTAGCCATGTCTCTATTTAGCTATGGATCAAATCAAAACTACTGAAAAGATTTGGATGATACCTGGCATTTAGTAGCTTATATTATGGATATATATCCATCAGTTTATAAGCCGTTCATAACATCTGCACGGATGTTATGAATGGCTTATAATCTAGGAAACTTTTTATCCCCTGAAAGTGGATCTGTTCCCCGGGATAGGAAATAAAATTTAATATGGATCGACCACATACTTAATACAGGTGGACTTGTAGTAAAACCTTAACTACAGTGTACATTATTTCTTCCAAGACATTAGTAGGAAGAAAACCGTAGATCCAGGTTATAATGTTCTTATGCAATAAATGCAGACTATATATGACATTATGAAGGCGCAAAATAACTAGTGAGTAGTCTGTGGCGTAAATTTAAAAGTTATTGAAACTTTGCAACCCCAAACATTAATCGTGTATAAGGGTGTCCAATATCCTTTTGAATATCTTTATGAACACTTACCGCAATGTCTGATGGAAGCAGCGAAACATAGCAGCAGCACCCTAGGTTGCGCAATCACGTGCCAGATCGTTATTTGGGGCATCTTCTTTCCTGATTCTAGAGTCGAGTCTCCTCCTTTGGTATTGCCAGCATCTGAATAAGAGAGTTTGAGAATCCATAAATTATTGCCCTTACCAATTTCCAAATTAAAAGGCGAGGTTTGCATTATCTCAATCTCAGTGTAAAACTTATATTTTAATGTTAACTACAAGCATTTACCATAGTGACAAATCTACAGAGCTGTTGGTAGTGACCCAGCTTGTCGAGTGAAGTGTCGTGATAGATGAATATTTATTTGTTCCCGGCTCGAGGGTGTCTCTTGGCCGTACATCCACGTAGGTGATACGGTACATACACTTATTTGCATGTAAATTCGTCTGCCGTAAATTGGCCGTATTATAATATCATTATAATTTTATAACCACTTATAGCTCAACTGAAAAAGTACCCCGTTATGGTTCAAACTTGGCCAAAGGTATGTTTTTACTGTTGTGAAGTGAACCGAAATGTTAGAGTATAATGGCGCCCGCAGCCTTTTTACCGAAATTAAAAAAATATATCTAAATACATCTTTAATATACAACAACTTAAAAAGGTCAAATTCCGCAAAAGAAAAATATTAAGAGCTGAATACAACTTAAAGCGACCTCGTAAATCTCAATTTGGTAAAAATCGTGTATAAATTGGAATTAGATAAGTTGCCTTCATTACAAAGACGCCTCGAGGTAGATCGTGGATTTGGATCATCCCTTTTGATCTCGGTTATTTTGTTATGCATGACTAAGCAATCAACTTGTTCGCGATCGGATGACCTTTCAAATTATGTAAGACAAGACTTAATTTCAAAATTATTTATCTCAAATTATACTTTGATTTGGAAATGCTAGCACTTAAATGCAAATATATCCATTTTAGCATTCGCAGTGTCATTCGGGGTAGAGTTCTAGATTATTAAATAAACGTCGACATGCCCAATTTTGATTGCAATGTGTATGCGTATGTCACTCGCAGAATAAAGGAATCACCTCGAGAGTGATAATGGCTTACACATCGCAACTAGCTGAAAACCCGAGAACAGAACTTTGTTACATAAATTTAAGCCTTGGTCGCGTAGTAAACCTGGATTCATTCGTGCGGCAAACAGAGTTGCCGCCAACTGGGACGCGAGCTTGTATTACATATTAATTGTGTTGTCTTATTGCATTATTATTTTATGTACGAATTTATATTTCAGCCATTATTATGCTAAATATGTCTAAGTATTGCTGACCTTCTTCGCCAATAGTAGTTCTCTCAGGTTCGCGAAGAGTGAGAAAGGTTAGCGCTGCGACGAACAGTCCAACAATGCCCACACCATAGTAGCAGACACGCCAGCTCTGCAATAAACATAAAATTAAATAACATTTTACGTATGTAATATCTCACGCATATCTATTCCGTTTTCCAAGCGAAGCTTCAGAAGTTACGATAATATTACTATCTAAATCACACTCGCGTTGCTGACTCTAGCTGACAGGATTACAGGTCACTAACATTATTGCATCGATGGAAGTTATCGGTAAAGTTTTCCAAAGATGCCGATTGGGAGTGGGAGGAATGATCTGTAGTGGCCCACTACTACTAGTGGGAACATTGAAAGTTTCCATGCTTTGGAAGGTGTGTTAAGCCGTCGCTTCCTGTGTTTCTCGTTAGGTTACAGAATATACATTGCCATATTAAGTAGGCTTGGGTGCATATTTAAACAGAATGCAAAACTTACTAATCCCCAGGCGTTGATATCGGGTATATATCTTCCCACGGGGAAAGCAATACCGTATCCGCCGTATATGCCCCAGTTGAAGATCGATAGGACCAGAGCTCGCTGGTGTTCTTGGAACAGATCGGTCAGGATCCCGGTGGCTAGCGGATTGCAACCGGACTCTCCGGCAGCCATTATCATTCGTAAGATGACGAGGTGCCAGTACTCGGTGACTGTGCCCATCAGGAGGATGGCGATCACAAAGACGAGGGTGCATATTGCTAGTACCCGCGCTCGGTTGTACCTGCGCGAGACAAATACAATTCAGTATTTATATACGATGACAAAACAAATACTAATAAAGTTTCACCCACTTTACTATTTGTTTCACAAAAAAACCTTTTCGTTTCATATGGCAAAGTGTAGTGAGTTGCTAGGTTTAACATTTATGACGTTCAATTTCATCGCGGTGGGTTATAGTAAAAGTAAGCGTTAAGTTTTTTTTTTTTTTTTTTTTACTTCTGTCTTTAGCGTCTAAAGATTGTAGTATTATTTGTCTCCAGATGAACTGCCATTTTTCATCTTGGGCACTGGTCAGCAAAGCGGCTGAGTATGCTTGCATTACGTATCCACACTATCCTAAGAAATACTAAAGGAGCAGATGTTGTTTACTGCAAATATATTTTTAAATTCGGGCAGACATGTAAGTAGCCACTCACTTGTCGGCCACAACTCCGAGTATGACTCCGACGACGGTGAAGACGGCCATAAACGCGGGCCCTGCAAGAACCTGGTAGTCGATGCCCAGACCGTTGTAGCCCCATTCGCAGTAGCGCGTGCCATTCAGGGTCAGAGTTTCGCATCTGATGACAACATAAACATTACGTTACAAAAAGTCAATTCATATTAATCAATTCGTATTATTGCTAGATGATATATAAACAGATGATAGATTAACAAAATGACTTAAATTTATAACTTTAATATTGTCACAACAAAAAGTTTTGCACGCAGTGTCACCCAAAGTGCTTATTCGGGTCCGAGGGTCGGCATTTGGAACTTGCTAAAACAACTTAACAGTAACAGATTTAACAATAACAGCATGCATGTTGCTACAGACGGTTAATAGGTCTGCGTAGGTATTCAAACATCTTCCCGTGTTCATATTCAAGTTTTCATTTTAATGTTAACTGAAATAAAATAGCTCCAAATATTGAGAGGTATAAAATAATAATAAAAGATATTTGTAACTTGATGTTTTATGCTTAAATCGTATTTAATCCCTGTAAAATGGTTGTAAATAGTTTATTAACTTATTCTCTTTTTTTTTCGACGTGTCTTTTCATTATTTTGCCTATTGTCGTATTGGTATGAGACACGAAGATAGATCGAGAGATAAATAAAATACAAGAAGCGTTAACAATAAACATAAAGTGAAGCAATGGTAGAACCAGGGTGTTAAATTCAATAAAATAGAGGGTTTTTGTGGTATCGACCTTCTATGGATAATAAATTTGCATATAATTACTCTGTGCTGCAATAACTTCCGCGTACGCACATTTTGCCTAGTCTATAATCGATCTACGTTTGTAATGTTAGTACCTACACCCTCTTACCAAGGCCTGCGAGTCCTAGATTTATTACCTCGATTAAATACTTGATTGAGCTAAGTTTTGCGTTGTTTCTATGAAAACTAACTGTTTAGTCTATGTATTTCTGAAACAAAAATGTACATATTTCGTATTTGAATGTACTATAAATATTAAACTATCCGAAATCGTATCCAATTTATAAGAATAGCGTCGACTCTAACTCCATTCATTTGCATTACGACACGCGATAGTGCATTTTGAATTTTGGAATTGAATACCATTATTGCAATAGTCCAAAAGTGTCGTAAATCTCAAATAACTTTATATGCTACCCTAAACGAAATGTCATTAAAAACTAATCAAAGGATATCCAGAACCGATATCCTCAACACGGCAGATAAAAGTGGTGCAGTATAATGATTCTAGGCATAACAATTATTATACTTTTTCCCAGCATCGGTTGTTAAAAACTTTACCCTCTGTAAAAATATCTTAGATAAAACAAATTTGATAAAAATTTGTAACGCAATGCGTGTAATACTTTATACCGTCGGAAATAATTCCTTATAATCCCAGGAGAGTAAAGGTAAATAAAATAAAGTTTTGGGTATATTTTATAAAACATGTATGCTTCTACGTATTCAAAACGAACGTAATTAAATGATTCAAAATATCTCGGAAGCTTGTCTCAGAATGGAGCAGTTAAATTTACTCGTAGTTTCATTCAACAACTCGTACATACAAGTTTGTGCGTTAACCTAACCGTTAAGAAATCATTTATTGTGGCGTCACAGTTTCTGAAAGTTCCTTTGAGTGACTCACTGAGCAAAGCCTAGTTCGGTACTTTTTCCACGACGAGACTAAACTAACCTCACAGTAATTGGATGTAGAATAAAAGCAGACTGTGGAAAACAGCACTTCACGTCAGATTGTTACTCTGTAAAGCATAAGTAGGTACGACCGCAAATGGAGTACCTACTGCTCTCTCATCTTTGGGTTCGAGCCCCGACTACCCAACTGAACCCTTTTGATCGAGTTTAAAAACCAGCAATCCGTATTAGCGACGATCCCAAATTTATAGATGGCTTATATGCGCTGTGACTGAGAAGGAACATGAACAAGGTAACTATATGTTTTCTACCGTCTATACGTATAATGGGTAATGTTCGGAAGAAGTGTTTAATTAAAAACTGGCGGCGAGTTTTCATCACAGTTCAACAAGCTGCAATATCAAATTCTACAATCACCTTTTCGATATGTGGCGCTCATATACATACATTAAGGTCTATATGACATTTCCTGCGAGGTATATGTATGGAAATTGTGGAATAAACTACCACCAGTTGTATTCCTAGGGTGCTCCGATGTGGGTACCTTCAAGAAGCGGTTTATTGCTTCCTTCTCGGCCAGCAACGTATCGGTAATGACCCTGGTGTGGTTAATGTCTATGGACGACGGTGAGCACTTACCATCAAGTGGGCTGTCTGCTCGTTTGCAAACTTATCGCATAAAAAAAAATTTAAAATTCTTTAATGTTGACTGAAATTAGAAATTCAAATTCAAAAATTATTATCATGGCTACGTGACGGCTTGATGCCGTTTTTACAAAGCACGTAATATAACTTACAGTTTCCACAAATTCCTATTGTAGTTGTACGATTAAATCAATTAAGTTTTATTGAAACTGAAGGGCAGTAAGTACAAGCTGACCTTGAGGTCAAGTATAAGAACCTCGACTATTCATGGTTACTGAGTATCAAGTGCTTGCTTAGTGATAAATATAATAATATGCGAATATATAAGCTTATAGTTGAAATCATTGTATATATAAATTATATATTAGGTACCAGGTAACCAGTTCTTTAACGTTGTAGAATTGTATATCGTTATATACGTGTATACTTACGCTACTTACGTTACGAGTACATTACTACTTCAACCATACACACCCTCCAGGCTCCCTTTAACACAACCAACACCCCGCCCTGGGAACCACTATTTAGCGAACGCCGGTCCTTGCGTACGGCAGGGAGGGTTTGGTCTCGTCTTTTATCGTACGTTAAGAAGATATTTAAAACAATCCGATTTCATAATCGAAAACTATATCCGCAGGGCTGCTATTGATGAGAATTAGGTCTTACTATATGATATTGCCCTTTTAAAGGTATTTTGTTATTCACCCATGTTATCGATGCATCTGTGCTAGTGCAATGGCAATTTATCTATGCTTTACTGCGTCTCGATTATTGAACTATATTCTTGCTAAGAAGTTGTTTAACTTCTGAAAAAGGTAGAATTCTGAGTGCACAAGGTCTGGTGAGTACGGTGGTACAACCTTAGCTCTTGTAGCTCGATGATCGTCTGTTGTGCAGTGTGGCGTCGTGCGTTGTCATGCAGAAGCAGCGGGGATAAGTGAGTATTCTAAATTAGTTGGAGATTTGCGACAAGTTCCCATCATTGTGTTCAGTTTTTTCTCTGCACATGGGCAGTAATGCTCGTGCCGTTTGGTAACAAGCGGTGATGAATCACACATGCTACCAAACCGTAACCATCACTCTTTTAGGAACAATTTTTCGTTTAGAGCATTGCATCGGTGCTGAAGTAGAGTTCAGCCAATATGGTTAGCTCTTACGATTAGTCAAGAAAAGCCAGTGTTCGTTGCAAGTGATGCAATTCAATATCCCTTCGTTTTTGTGTCTGTTAAGCAATACAAGGCATGCCTCAGTGCGTTCGTCGGGCGTGCGATCGTGTGGTACCCATTTGTAACGCTTTTTTACCTTGCCAATTTGACACAAATGGACCTATATTGTTTTGATTCTAACTTCGGAAGCTGCTGCTTAATCAGCTAAGAAGAGACGAAGCAACCTAATGCCGTTGTCGTATGGAGTCCAGCAGGGTGCACCATGACCAGACCAGGGAAGGTTACCTTGGATTTGTAGATGGACAACGTAATAATAATAAATAATAATAATAATTCTGTAATGATTGAAGTAATTTATTGAGAGTTAATTGGCTTGTATACGTGAGTGCGTTTAACATCTTAGATGTCATCACTACTTACCATCGGGTGGGATTGTTGTAAAGCATTAACTTATTTTATATAAAAAAATGAATATTACATCTACAAGAATAAACCATAATATTGCAGTTTATTGGCGAACCTCCATCAATCTTCGTTCTTAATGAAGTCGCTGACGATTCATGTTGAAGTTTTAATTACCTTTAATTAGTCCAGTTATCGTGTTGTAGTCTGTTGGTAGTGAAACATGACATCACTAACATAATGTTTGAAACGCAACGGCGACGAGAGTGCAAGCAGTTTAGACTAATCATTTATAATCTGCTCTTTTGTTTGGAGATATAGTTTTATTGAGATTCGATCTCCGGAGTAAAATTAACATTATGTACCATGTAGGCACACATACAATGTTTGTCAATATTTTTTAGTAATGAAATACATACTAAAATACTATATACATCGTTGAATAAAAGAATTAACGTTTAATGAATGGACAATTCTCGCTTCGGTTTAGAAAACTTATGTATTTCTTACGTTTTATTTTTCTTCCTAATAGTGTACGCTACTATTATGTTTAAAAACTTTAGAAGCTTTACTTTAAATAACTTACGGCACCACCAAGTTGCCGTCTTCCTGAAATCGCAAATATGACCTTGTCAGGCCGTTCTTTGACCGTTCTCGACCTCTCGGTCCCACGTCACGCGGCTTCTTATAAGACGGACCTAGATGGAATGGAATTTCTACCGTTTTACCGAAACACTTTACGAGCCAGCTGACCAGACCTTTTCGAGCGATCTTTACCATTAGGTACGTTTTTAACAGATTTTTTGTTTATATTAGGTCAGCGTATCATCATGTTGAGCTAGCTACATTTGAGTCAAAAGTGTATCGCTACTTAGGAGACATAACTGTCTTAATATATACATTAAAATTCCAATCACGATAAGGAAGTAGAACTGGTTATAATTTTTGATTGATTGCAATTATAACAAATTATATTTAGATAGCAACAGACACTTAGTAACCTATTAACATTTCTAACACCCATGCATATTTCCTTGTTACTTGTTTCAATCAACTAAAAATACTTGCAAAAAATGTTTTTACATAATTATGTATGCATGATAAAATTAGTACAATATTCAAAGCGGAAGAACGTAAGTTTGGAAGTAAAAACGCTCTGTCTATAAGAATTCTAGAGTAATACTTTATGCGACCCCCTAGAACGTAAAGGGAATTTTTATTCACTCAGTGGTCACTTTAGCGGTCGCGCTAATAGATATCTCTGCGCATAACAAAAAACAGAACAAATCGTGAATAGTATGTCGTTAGTGTTCTGGACTTACAGTTGTTCTATTGTAATTTGATTTTGAATGCCAGTGTCTAAATACAAATAAAATACATTGGAAAATAACTTCTTCATGAAAGCTTACACAAACTAGCGGAAAACGTAAAAGAAACCGCAGCTTTATAGGTTCATTGTCTTACTCAATAATTGACCCTTACTAAGATAGACAAACATTAAAATTGATTCACATCAGTTTTGTTTCATTTTATGTGAATATCATGTAAATTTTTGAAATATAGTGTTAACTCACACCGACCGCGAAATTTTTTTTAATTACAGGAACTGGAAAAACTGAAAACTTATGCTACTGAACAGACATGTTTGTTTTAATAATGTCCCTCGGTAATCTTTCTGTGTCGATTTTCGTCATGTTTCTATGACACACAACATAGACTCCGATCGAAATATTTGTTTAATTATGGATGTTCCACACGCGAAGCAGATCGCCGAGAGATATTACAAATATAGACGGATTTCAAGCACAGATATGACTCGATCGATAAAATCTACCTAACTACCGTGATGAACTAAGGCCCCGTTGGATTTTGTCATTCGTAAGCGGTCAACTGAGTAAGGCAACTTGAGGCACGGTTACGAGTTGAATTGGTGACCGCAAGTGGTAAAGATTCCTTCGTTTTACTCAGTTTTGTCTGTCACATAACACGTATTGTCGTTAGAAAACATTAGACAATGTAAGGTAGCAAATAATTAAACCACATCGGAAAGCGTTCGGACGAAGAACTTTCGACTGTTGGATTCGCCACTAACCAATTCGTACAAGAGCAGTTTGATTGAGTCCAAGCGTGGAGCCTCCTCAATTACAACGAAAGGCTGCAGTGGGCTACTAATGAATAATGCCTAAATAGATAATAAAAAAATTAGATGTAATGTATTTACCGATTGCGTAAAAAATTAAACCATGGTATGGCATGGTATGGTATGGCTAGCAGTTAAACTCTGTACTCACATTTCACTAGAGTTGACCTTTTCGCAAATGACAGGTAGCTGGCTCAGACTGAGATGTGTCGCGTTCAACATACAGGACTTGTCACCGTAATGCAGATCTTCGGCTGTCACCTTTGATGTCGTACCTTTGAATACAAAGAAAGAATTTGAATTTATAATTAGTATATCATCATTATAATTAGTATATCAACGAATTGTGATTAGTAAATATATCTAGCCTCATTTGCTGGTTGTTGTTCGAGACTTCCAACACGGCGTCCAACCCCGCAGGGGCGCTGGCAAAGTGTGGGGAATTCGGGACTCTAGGAAACCCTCTGTGTCCGGGCGTTATATTCAAGAGGCTCAACAGCCTCATGGTGATGTAAGCCGTGAATGTTGTGTGTGTGGGGGGGAGCATATTTGCTGGTTTTCAGCGCGAAGGGTTTAAACAACTTTGTAATGCATGGTATTATCTGATAGGCGTAAAATAGTGAAAACAATGTACTATAACCTAAAATCTAACTTATAAACATAACAATATTTCTCGATTGATTTTAGAGGGAGGGTGATAGGTTCCCTGTCAGATAAGCTAGTTAGCATACTTAAGGTAAAGTTCTACCTTAAACTTGAGTGGTACCGAGATTACACTAGAACGTACAAAGCACAGTGAGTTCCAAAGAGAGGAGGTCTTTGCCTCGTTCGTTGTTCGGGGTGCACCCTATTCATGGAATGGGGGTGATGGATGGAGCTTGTTACACCACTAAGCCCAATAAATATTCCACACTAGTATCATTCATACTCAAAAACTAATCTATCATAATGTCTTACAACAGCGTCTTCACGGCCAAGTTCATCCATATTAGGTAACTTTAATGAACTGCGACAAAATAACCAATCTCTTTTTATGTCAAGTTAATTTCGTTACCAAGGTCGGCCAATGTCACGGCTGATAGCGCAAAAACATGGTAATGATTGGTGACGCTACGTGCGCGGCGAAGTTTTTTGTCCTGCGTTCCTGGTAGGTAACACACGCTAGTAATAGCATATATATACAATGGGTCCATTGTTTTCCAAATGGTAGCACGCCACCAGTATCCAGTTCCGAAAATAAAATGTCAGGTCGGAACATTAGACAGAGATGTGACCTGATAAATAAATAGGTATAAAAACGTTCCGTTTCGGTAATAATTCATTTCTACATTGTTGTCTATGGGATGTTATGTTTATGTGGATATTAAAAAGCTAACATTGAATTGATTTTTAATCGGCGATGAATGAGTAACATTAAAACAAAAAAAAATTGTTTGGGAAACGCTGCAATACTTAGTTTCTAATTATCAAAAGTAAAGTAAAAAGTGGGTTGTGTATATTTATCTCGAGATCTTAATTGAGTCTTATTTAACCGATCTGTTTTCATATTTTAAACATAATTAAATGCTGAATTCGAATAGTCATCACGCGTCGTCATACATACTCAGGGGTACCGTGTATCAGGATTAACATATATATATACCATCTTCTACTTTAGAAAACAATCTTTACACGATATGATAAATCCGCTTAAGGTACCTACTACTTTTGTTTTGTTTTCTACAAATAAACAATAATGTGTTAATTTACAAATGTTGATAGCCTTCACAAGTTACTAAGAAGCATGTAAGTAGCCAAAGTTTAGCAAGTTGAAACACGTACAGTGTGATTTGGGTCAATAAACCAAATCAAGTGATGTACATATGTAACATTTTTATTACATGGCGGTCTAGGATGCGCATACTCACACGTTTGTGCCCGTCATGGGGATTATGTAAATGACACCGTATGCAGACTACAAGATCCGTAATGTGTCATGTGGTTCGGATACCAATATTATATTTGACTTTATATTTTGTAAAAAGGTTCGTTGGCTATCCAGTATAATTATGTGAGCGTTTGTACTAGCGATTCCGCTTCAAACTAAATGTATATAATTGCTAGTAGTATCTCAATTAAATGTTTTTTTATATACCGTCTATCGCACATTCTCACCAACATCAAGGGTTGACTGGTAGAGAATGCCATTAGGCATTAACTCCCCCATTGTACAACCAACGGAGGGTAAATAAATAAACATGTATATAAATAAGGATATCTTCCAGATATCTCAAAAGTTTCTTAAACATTATAATCAACGGCTATGTAGCTCAGTTCATAGTGATCTTGCTTACAAAGCGAGGGCTGCCGTTTCAATTCCCGATCTTCACAGACAAATGAATAAAACAATTAAATTTTCTTTTAACTCTAAGATTGTTGCCTTAATTGTGTATCTCAGTGTTACTCACAGAAATTCCTAGTGTGGAGAGAGGGAGCTGAGTTTATCTTGGGTGTACTATAAATGACAATATTTAAATAAACTTTTGAAGGTACAAAGGTCACAAGTCTTTTAATCCTCTTGAGATAACGTCTCTTCCATGAGACATAGCATATAAGATAATGTTGATAAGTAATAATTGCATACTTTCTGTGTTCTGAATTCAATGCCTCCAAAGTAATATTTCTCTGGTACCTAAATTCCAAGGTTCCTGAGCGTGAAACCAATAAATCCCGCTGAAATATCACTTGTAGGATACTATTATTCGTCTTCTACGAAACACCGAGTATTCTTACCTATCAAATAGTGGCCAAGTTCTCCGAGGATGTAACCAACGGACACCAGCCCCAGCACGTACCACTTATACATGCTCTGCATTTTCAACCAGATACCGCCTTGAAACATGGTTGCTTATTCTGAAACAAATGAAAGTTTCTATTAAGTCTAATTAGCAGTAGCGTTTCTGTCGGGCAATTGGATTTGCGTTGGATCAATGGCTACATATAAATATTCATAATGAAACGTAAAATGTTTTGCCATAAACATATAACTTGCTAATTTGCCGTTTACCTTAATTGAAATTACCATAGATCGTGCATACAGTGCAGTATTTGACTTACATATATCTACTATCAGGACTTAAATAAAATATATATGGGAGAAATGGCTCATTGCGGTTATGAGTTGTAGCGTATTAAAGGCAATAGAAACACGATCTTTGCCTCTTTTACTTTTGGCTCCTTAGGGTCGCACTGGTGCCTTAATAATTATTTTCAACTAATTAGCAAAGTAACTAGTTCAAAATAATGATATCCTGACTAAAATCTAACAGTACATATGTATTTAAGTAACACCGACCACAGCCCATTATTAATGTGATTGTTATCAATTTCGTCTCTTTCTCTATCTATTGTAATTTATGTACCAATAAAACAATTATCTCCCTTTTATACCTGTAATCTATTGTCTGCGAATATATATTAATATTTTTTATCATTTTTAAGAATTGTTTTTATTATTTTTATTTTTTTATACATATTTTTTTATATTTGATTAATACATACTGTTTTTTTTCATAAAGTAATTTAATGCTTGACAACAATCTCACCTGGTGGTAAGTGACCACGAAGCTTATGATGTTGAGCGCACGAACTTATAAAAGTTATTCATAACGTTTCAAAAACACAGTACTCATAAGCATCTTTCACCCGAACAAAGCAAGAAAACGATAAGTATTATTACTAAGACACGAAACAAATGTAGGTATGCAACCGGAACCAGCAAACGTCCGTATCCATTAAATTAAGTGATCGATTGTCTACTTAGGAACATTCGGCCTTCCACTTAGTAAGTACGAGTCAGTTAGCCCCGGGCGAATAACGGTCTGGCAAATTGATCAATCTGGCAGTATTATATCCTAAGGTACTCCTTGGGCGAGCGAGCTTCGCTCAGATGTTTTTTTTGTAAACCTCAGATATTTTTGCGGAGAACATATTTATAAATTCAATTAATTGAACATATTCGTATTTGGATAATGTCATACAGCGCCATCTGTCAAAATGTTGAGTTTGTTTGAGTTCACGAGATGGCGCTCTGTAATAAATAGTTATAAAAAATGTACTTTTATGTGTCATGTTCTTCCGGAAAATATAACTTAATAGGGAAACTTAAGAATCGAGCCCTAAATCTAAAGACACAATTTGATGCTAGACGTTAGAGTTGTTTCCGAGATACGCGAAATAAATTCATATATATATATATATATATATATATAAATGTACTTACAAATTTATGTAGTAGTATAAATTTATATGTACTACTACATAAATAAATACCACTACATAAATTTGTAAGTTCTGTCTCTACATTAAATTTAACTGTCATAGTTTCTGATGAATATTCGTTTAATGACTCCTTGACCCAAATTCTGCCATTTAATTTTTTTTTTCTTTTCGACTATATGTCCTTCTATAACTCAACAACGTCTTGACCGATCTTAATGAAGATGAGTGTACCTATAAGAAGAACATGCGAATGCGAGTGTTACCAGAAAAAAATCATAATTTTCGTGTTTCTTCGGTAGTGATTTTCATTTATTTCTTTCCATGTGTGTGTGCCATAATAGTATTATGGTTTTTTAATCTATAGGTTATGTAATCTAGAGACGTGTAATTGTGCTTAACTGACATTGTACATTTTTGATTGATAATAAAATTAATGAATGCACATGCTGAGTCAAGGGAAAACTTCATAAAATCCTAATTCCTTACTTTATTTTCCTAATAGCATAATTAACACAATTTAAGTGCTAGTGAAGTTCAGGTCTGCCGTAAAACACGGCGTTGACCTGAATGCAAGACAATGTAGCAGATCGCGTGCCATTGTCATGTCAATTAAGGTGCACGCGATACTTAGTTGTTATTACCGTGTACATGTTTGTTAATAAAGATATGCTCGTTGGTTTTCAGAGGAGACGGAACGGAGATATCGAAGGATAAGAAGACGTTTTTACGTGTCTTTCTCTCGTACGCTCATATTATCTGATGTAATTGTTGTGATTAGTCGTTCACAGGATAATCTAAAGTAATTTGTAAAGAGAGAGTGCGAGTTTTGTTAGTTTTGTGTGTATGTGAGGTTAATCTCCGGAACCACGTGACGTATCTGAAAAATTCTTTTACCATTTGAATGTTACATTATTCCGGAATGTTGTAGGCTATTTATCAAGTGTAACTGTATAATAATTAATTGTTATCATCATCATTTTATTTGTGTATTTTTCGGTGATTTTGGCGTACAACAATAATAGCACGTAGGCATATATTTTTACATATATTTTTGTAAATAATCTTACACGTTTATATTTATATAGGTACTCCATAATTTCTTGTTTACCGAAGAGTTGTATTGGTCAATTAACGTAGTAAACAGCTGTAGTTACACATATTTGTTATGTAGTATGGCTGTACTACTGAGTTCAGTAGGCGCTTAATTTTACATGGTAGAGGAAGGCGCCAAGATTCGAGGTTTCCTGAACTTAACCACCAGAAATGCCATTAATAGAGAGAAGTCGTCACATTATTTGTCATACTAATTAATATAATTTACATTGAGGCATTAAATCATAAATAATTATGAGTTATTAAATATAGAACTTTAAAGTTAACAGGGAACTTAAAGAACGAACACGACATCGGACGAGTCTAACATATAAATAATATTTTAAATAAATATATGAGTAACAGTACCTATATTTTGGAAATATATGAAACATTTGAACACGCAAAATTTATGATGGAGTAAGTAAAGTCGTTATAAAATGTTATGTCACTTGACCTCGAACTTAGTACAACAGATTATATACTATTTATAAAGTGACTGTGTTTCGTTTTGAGTTAAGAACGGTCGCGCATCAACGGGCAATAAATATTTACCTCGTTGTAACTATTTGCAATAAAAATTAAACTTCCTTATTCCAACTCGTTTTTATACCTGTGGGTTGGTCGTAACTCGACTATCAGTAAGGTATATAGGTGATTGAGCTGTTAGTATAATTGATATGTTTATATTTTTTTACTATTTATATCTGCTTACGATAGCTGCGCACGAGTTGAGGCAACAGCTATTATTGGCTCCATAGCCCACTGTGACTAATTAATTCGTTCTCATATAAAAAATAAATTTTCATATACTCCTTTCAGTAGGCAGTTAAAATAGATCTACCAATTTTCATGCTTATAAGTTACCTTACTTTTCTTTTACGTCAACGCCTGTAGATTGACATTTTCCATATTATTTTAGACCCATTACCCGTTTTTCTTTTGGAAATGTGCAATGTGTATAACTGCCAGTTATAAGTCTTCCGTCAAGATATCGGTAGAATAAGCGGATAGACGTTGGTTGGACTAAAAGAAAAAGTAATGTCATTAAAGTACTTAGATTTAAGTACGTAAATAAATATGAGTAGATACTCATAGTAGTCAAATAAATTATCACAGTTAATTAAACAACTATTAGTGCCTATTATAATTTCATTATTGTTTAAGTAGGCGCTTCAAATTATTATTATTATTATTATTATTATTTTAAATTAAGCTTATTGCAATATATATTAAGAATATTGTATATTAAGAACATTGGGATGATTACATATATTTGGCTGTGGACGTTTCACTCATGTTTGCCGTACATTTAAATTATTGTAACGAAGGTTAACAGTCCAAAGGCAAAGGTACTTGCTAGGTCTACTATGGTTAAAATATACATAGTGTAAAATATATATTTAGTATAATCAGGCCCACCCGTATACTGACCTCTTCCCTACATAGTATATTCATAGCGTATGAATAAAATAATTGTACAGTAAATGTGTGTCTTTATTTGTTTAAAAAACCCCATCCCTCCTTACTGCTAACTCAATGAGACGGACTTGCCTTATTTTTAAATTAAATAAAATTATTTTAACTATAGCATAACAAATGTTACGCCCAGAAGGTATTCAGTCAAAAGACGGATCGTTCTTCACAGTTTTTATTTTTATTTTTCTCGCTCTGTTATGTTTTCACACTAACTTTCTTACACACGTTAATACTTTTTATATTAACGTTTATGCTTTTTGTAGATATTTATGTGACAGATAAATGTTTGTTCTCGGGTCATGGGTGTTTGTGATGTGATAATTGTGTATGTCCATGCAACCCGCAATACAGCGAATCCTAGTGCGGGGGTGTGACTGTGTAAACGTTTAAACGTTTTTTTAACTTCGAACTTCAAAATGGAACTGATGTTTGCCGACGAACTGTCATCGAGTACAGTTCAGTAATGAACGAACGATGTGAATCTGATGTATGAAATTGACTGAATGATACAAGGATAATGAATGTAACGTGGCATGAAAGTCACGCCTGTACTGATTACATAAATATATTAATCAATGGATAAAACTAATAAAAACTGTATAATTTCATGAACAGCTAACTCATGAATTTGTATTGAACGCGCCTGGCTTTCCAACATAGTCATGTACCTAGTAGATTCATAAGGACGTCATATGACTGCGCTATGGCCAAATGACTCTTGACCAGTGCACACGATCAAAGTTCCTCTACGCGGTCTTACAAATTCTTGTAATCCGATAGAACTAAATCATAACGATATATGACAAGAAAAATATATTGTTTTATGTGAGATTTATATAAATTAAAGTAACAATCGACTGTACAGTTCACCTGGTATGTAGCCACTGCTACACATAAATATCTAGCGAACATCACATTAGAACGGCCTCAGTGACATATCACTTGCAACCGGAGTTAGCTCCCACATGACCCGCTGGATAAAAGGATTGCGACATAGCTGTGTGATGAACCGGCAGCGATGTCCTAAGATATATGTAAGATATATGATACACAGAAGCAATTAAAAATGCGACCGATCGATACACACACGCTGTCGAGGTATGAGTGCTTTAAAGACCCACGTTAAAATAGAGTGCAGAGAGAATACGGAGCTACCGCGTACTGTGTAGTGAGAAAGGGCGAATTTCTGTCTGAAAGCCTGAATTCCTTCGACAGTTTCGGACATTAAAACAAAATTTGCTAGTATAAAATGGATGTTCTTCCAACGAAACCATACTTGTAACTTCAAAACAGATGTGGAAGAAACAGTAAGTAGACTTAAGCATAACGCGAATGTGTAATGTATGTTCAGTAGATATTTTGTGTTGTGTCATAAAATGCCGATACTATTGGAGTTTTCCCTGGAGAAATCTTACATAGGTAAACTGTATGCGCACTTTTTTTTAAACATACGGCAAATAATTTGCATGTAATCTTCGTGGAAACAAAGAAATGATTAAAATATTCAGAACCTATTTACGTAAAACATATTGTACGTTTTAAATCAATATTCTTGAAATAGCTGAAAGTTATAAAAAATCCATTCAGACATCTTAGAATCTATTTACAAACATGAAAATTCTAGCCAAAATTTTTAGGTCATTTTATTTTTACGTTATAATTGACTTAAAACGAGTAAAATAATTGCATAGTACTTTATTTTCAATAATATTATATAATATAGTGAATAATATTAAATAATATAATATAGTGAAAATTTCCGTTTTCTTTTAGGATTAATAAATAAGGAAAATACCCAGAACAATAACTACTAGGAATTGCAACTTCCTTATTATTAATTTACATAAGATTAACAATACTTATTAAATCAATTATGTAGAGTAATAGTTTTATAAGACTTCGAAACCAGGTAGTTATCTGATACAGATAAACAATTAAAAAAAACCTGTCATACTGTAAATTATAAAATAACTTAGCCGACGCAAAACCCTGGCACGCAGTCATCAAATTATCTCGTCATTCATACTCATTGTGTTTATCCAATCAACCATATAATTTGAAATCGGCAGTTCTGTGATTAGTTTATTTTTTGCCTCTTATTTATTACAGCGAAAATAAAATATTGCAGTAGTTCACTGGACCCGTACACGGTGGATGATTGATTTGTATTTACGTTCTCAATCATTAATTTAAGCGTTTAACCACTCGCCACAATTTCACATACGAAGGATAACAGTTTTAATAGACTATATAGGTACTAATAGGGAGTAAAAATGAAAAAAAATAATACGCTCATACATACACACCATCACACTAGAATTCCATGTGTTTCGTATGGCATAGATCTCGCATGACCTCGTCTGACATCTCTTGACCTCGCTTGATAGGCAGAATCACGACCACCTGGGATACATGGCCGTCAATTATAGACAATTGTTTTGGTTACACAGATCCTACTTAATTGGCACAGTAACGAGGTATTGCTCAATTTGATTTTATATTAACAGCCGACAGTTAACAGTCAAACCGACCGTTTGATGGTAAGTGGTCACCGTCGCCGAAGGAAGTGTGAAACAAAATTTTGTTGGCTCTTCCACACTGCAAAAGATACACTTCACGGTCGATTCTAGCAGGGTGGTAGCTAGCAAGATAGGTAAAGAACAACACTCAAGTTCTACTAAGATTGAAATGGGCGGTACAATTTCCAGCAACCTCTAACAGGATTCACGAGTCAGCGACTAGGAGCTATTGTTTCATCCATGATTGCGCTGCGTGCGCCACGAACAGGGGAGGTTGACTTGGACATGAGACAGATGGAGTCGCTTATAATCCACAATACAATTATAGGCACATAATTTTACATATTTTTTTGTATTCATGTAGTATCCAACGTCAATATGATTGATTGTTTAATCTAGATCATCGCGATATGATTGAAATGGAACTGCAGTTTCATTCCAATTGGTCGCAGATCTAAACTGTCTACATTACCAACCGTTTTGTACTTCAATATCAATAAAAAATAGCACTTATTATGCTCATGGCTAGATGTTGAGAAAGTAACTGGCGTTATTTGTAAGTGAATAAATTTTAAATGTAAAATTCAGATTATCAATGAATTCACTTGAAGGTTTGAACATTCGAAATATACAGATTATCAATGAATTCACTGGAAGCTTTGAACATCGAGAAACTTTTTCTTTATATTATATCTAACAATGACGTAATTGCAAATATAGGGAGTGTTACGTCCTATTATGTCCATATTTGTGCCCATTTTCGTCGATTTTAAGTCGCGAGGCGAATATTGCCTACTCGAAGCATGAGATTACACTTCATTGGATTTTGAAAACATATTTGGTAAATATGTCCAATTGCACTTTAAGAAATGTACACATGAACTGGTAAAACTGCTTATCCTCTTTTAATACTTTTTAATCCTAAAAGTACAATGCTGTTATGTGTAAAAAAAGGTTGTCGAGATACATTAAAAAAGGATTTACAAAAATATTTATAGGCAAATGTGAATCTTATAAAAGTCGTGTGTTCTACGTAAAAACTTTCATAAGCTACCATAATGTTAGATTATAGTGAAGCGTTTGCTTTATTGAAGTAAAAGAAACGTTGTCAAGGATTATATATCTGCTCGTCCAAGTACTGAGTAGTTTACTACAAGTTAATCGGTTCTGATTTGATTCAATTTCTTGTTAATTGCAGTCCATGTAGAAAAAATAAATTATATAAATATACCATAAGAAGGCCTTATAAAAGAGATCATTATACACCCTGTAGGGCACAGCGAATGAGACGAGAGAACTATATCATCTGTAACTAATCAACTTGTAAATCATTTCTGGCGTCAGTCAGAAAAAAACTGACTCACAGCACTTTTCGAAAACCAAAAATTTTAAACGGACATTCTTCATTGTCATCCTCAACCAAAGTCAGTCAATATATATATATATATGATTTAATATATATTATATTTAAACCGATAAATTAGGACCGAGGGTATATATGCCTTTATTCGTGCATTACACTATTTACATTATCAATCGTCTGAGCTTCCAGCTCGCCTTATCTCAGCATGAGAAACTATTAATTACAAAACCTTATTATGAATAGTTACATATTGGTTCTAAGATCATCCATTATACTAATTAAGTTTAATAAAAATCAGGAAATTGTAAGAGATGTTATTTACTAATTTTAAATTATAAAAATACATGGATTTACCACGTACCATGTTCCAGACACTAAGCGTTAATTAATGTAACTGCTATATTGACTATTTCATTAATTGACCAGCAAACCGCACTCACTTCGCTTCAGAAATATATTAATTAATAACATTTTTATTAATGGACAAATTTAAATAAAGTGAACTTTAAATGGTAAGCGATGCTTACTGTAATATATTCGTGAAAATCATAACGAAATCGGTTAAGCCGTTTCTGAGATTAGCGCGCACAAACGCACAGACAAACAGAAGAATTTAAGAATTTAATTCTTCTTGTTGTATCATATAATTTTGGGACCATAATTACTTATTGTTAATGTTAAATTCGTTACAAACTAGTTTTTTGGCACTATTATTACCTTATTCGCTTACCTTTTGTATCGGCTTCCTATTTACAAGCAATTCGGTTTGTAAAAGATAATGAATTAAAAAAAAACAACTGTTAGTGTCCCTACTATCACTATGCTAGTAATTTTCTCAAATAATGAGTACCGGGTTTTTAAGGAAACGATCTATTTACTTAATGCTGTATTCTTTTTATTACATCACAATATCCAAAACTACAATTTAAATGTTAATTGACTCTGATAAAAAGGAAAAAACGCTGGAATAAAACGTAGAAAAATAAACGATTGGTTTTTATTTGTTACATAGAAGTCCAAAAGACGGAGAAGTCATAAATTCACATTAAAGATATCTAATAAGTTATGAAAACTTTATACATGTAAATATACTTGATACCACTATAAGCACTCATAACCACGCTGGTGACTCTCTTTAAATTACATAACACCAAATCCATGGTATCTGGAAGTCCCCTCCGACGCTGTCCCAGACGGTCGCACTTGAGAGGCCGAATGGTGTGAGATCACGTAGGTATCTTGCAATTTTTGAATTACAATTAATGAAACTTAAATTTTATATTCTAAATTATAATTTTATCACATAATAAAGTTGTTAACGATACATAACAAAATCAAATGAACGATATTACGACTACAATAGAATTTGGTTCTCGTGAAAGTTAATGTTTAGAGTTTAATACATGTGGCATCACGAAATTTATCATTCCTGTCAAACCAAATAACTTTTTTAATCCCTACTCCGCCCCCTTAACGTGGGATTAATGTATGGTTAGCCAGCCCCTTGGGTCAATCGTAAGCGATCCAAATAAAGCAACGAAAGTTTAGATAGGTGACCTTTCGCGTGTGAAGTTGTGGATTGTAATTCACATCACTATGTAAATCGCTCATGTACGTTAAGGACCCTTGATTGTCACCAACCTTCTGTGAGTCGGGTCGGATTCAGGTGAAGACCGAACCTTATCAGATTATCAGATTATCTACTTTGAAGTCGAATGACGCAAAACGCTTGGAAACACCGGTTATAACAAAGGAGAGAAACCATAAAATAAGATCACTGGACCAAAAATCCTCTTATAATGCATTCTAATTAGCACTGTAAACAGTCATATTGGGCAGCTATATCTATCCCGTTGTCTTAACACTATGCCTGTATTATATCCCTATCGATTTTGCGTTGAAAATAAAATACCTTCTTTTATGGTAAATAGGTCATAATAGTAACTTATTTTCAAAGTTACGCGTGACTTCCCTCAAAGGGGTCGTTAAGACGATTACACACGACAATAAACACGTGGCGCGTCAAGCGATCCCGCCCTATATTTGATTATAAAGTTATATGGAGTTCTAAATAAAGTTACATTGTATCATTTCCATAAAAATATAATGTGTTATGTGTCTAGTAACGATATATCTTTTTGTTATTTCCTCTATTATTAATCAATAACTATTAAAAAAAGCAAATTTTTTACATCTTGGTTCACGTTATTGAAGTTTTAGCATGGATCCCTTATTTTTTCTAGTAATAAATAGGGCCTATGTTACTCAGGGATAATGTAGTATTTTAATTGTGAAAGAATTTTTAAAACGGTTCAGTAGTTTTTGAGTTTATTCTTTACAAACATACAAAAATATAAAGATTTCCTCTTTATAATATTAGTATAGATGGAAACAAGCAAACGAAGATGTAGTCCGATTGGCGTTAGGTGGGACTACACTATACATAATCATCATCTGCCTTATCTTATCTCATTATCTGGTCAGTATGTCTTTTCCTTCCATTCATCGCGCTTTCCTGTCATACTTACATACGTCCACTCCCACCTCATTCATATCACTCCTAATAGAATTGATCCATCGATTCTTGGACCTTTCTCTCGCTCTGTAACCATCCACATTCATATTCATCACTTCTTTGGGACTACACCATACGATACTATATAAATACCTATACCTTATTGTACACCAAGGAACAAAAGATTAGATACAATACAAATTCTACAGGTGTAAGTAAGCAAAAAGCGATCCTATTACTATTGATTGTAGTACAAGTAATTTGAGTAGAAGAAGATTTGCGAAAACTGAATAAGTGCTACACTAAAGGTCATACGTAAATGGAGACGCTTGGAGAGTATTACAAGATAAATAGAGAGAATATTACCACACTGTTCCATAGTGAATTGGTGAAGGTTTTAATGGTCAGTCATAGCATCGGAGGTTTTTATTCTTAGCTAGTGACAACGCGAATGCCAAAAGTTAGCACAACGCCACAAGTCCTCATAGAAGGGTAATAGTTGGTACTGATAGACAAACGAGTTGAATGACCTAACGAAGTCCTATGCAAGCAAGCGCACGTCAAACATTCCCGCTTACGGGCATCCCTCCAACTTACACCTTACTATCTTCGTTTTGCGTCTATCAAACTATCTATAACAATATTATGTCCATAATAATAATTTTATAGTGCAAAAATTGTTTGTTTGTTTGTCTATGTTTTGGATAATCTCTGGTATAAAACTTAATAAGCTACACTATTCCCGACTAACATAATTATACTAAATTTGAAATCAAGCTTAAAAAAGGACAATAATTAGCTTTTATACGGATGTGCTGTAACGAAATGGTTGAGAACATATTTAGGTTATTTATTATTGCATATTTAGATTCAGGGTACTGAACATAGAATCTTTATATTTAACACGAAATAAACAACTGTATATAACAAATTAAAAGAAATATATTATCCTAACCTTACCTTAATATATGGATCAAAAGTAACATATTGATTTTGAACTAGTTTTCATTATACATCGAGATTAAATGTCTGAATCTGTAATAATGTAGCTTAAGTTAAGCCTTATTGGCTTCAGAAACTGATTCTGGCCGACTTAACGAGGTGTGAGGTGCAGTTATGTTGGTATTTTCATATTACTGAAAAGAAATTGGGTATCTAAGACTGTATAACTCAGTGTTAATAGTGCTTAAAGCTTTTGTAATGTAGGCACGACCCCTGTAATAAGCGAGGGCATAAAACTAAAAGGATTCATTTAACCCTTTGACGCATCACGTCGTAAAAAATTTTACTCCGTTCTATTTAAAAGGTCGCGAATGACGAAGTCCAAACATCACATTTCCGGGTTCAATCCCCGCGCTGCAATTATATCTCCTGATTCATATCTTTTCTTTAGACAAATTAATTAACGTTGAAAACAGTTTTTTTGTTTTTTTGCCGGTGACAATCACAATAATAATTATTTTTCGCTTTAAATTGACTTTTTGCCTTTTACGTCAAAGCGTGTCAAAGTCAGAAGGAGGGTATTGTTTTTGTCTAAACATAAGATTTAAATCGCACGCGTGCACTGATTTTGATAACGGCCTTTTTAAATTATAGCAGTAGCAAATTGTATTAAGATCGTGTTCTTTATATGATGATTATCAATTGATAATTGAGATCAACTTCATTGTGAATTACACGATATGATACATATCCATAATTGGCCAAGTTTGCAGCGTATCATTGAGTACAACGCAGCCCCTTCAATGCAATGGTTGCGATACAAAACTATCAAACAAATCGAGAACCATACAAATGAAACCATCACCGGAACGGCCTCAACCTTACCGAATATAATCGTTAAATTTCGAATGGTTCTAACATATATTGTATAATTTTATATATATGTTTATGTATGTATGTATTTCAGTTAGGTTTGATGCTATGTTAGTTATTCATATTATTTTTATCTCAGTCAGATGAGCAGACGGGCAATCTGATGATGAGTGATCTCAGCTGTCACACGTTTTGTCGACCACGGACGAAGCGTGGTACCAGCTTTTTAGTGCCTTTCCAACACTGCCATTGAAACTCGTTAAAATTATTTCACTATTAATACTAGAATGAGCTAACCAGGAGACACTTAAAGCACCCCACTAAAATTACGCCTATCATTAGTAATAAAATGGGTGGTACTGAGCCCAGAAACTCACCAGGACGAACCTTGCTTTTTCTGTTCTTAAGCAAGGTGTACCGTTAGGAGCGAAGATTGGCCTGTTCACAAAGGTGGATGGAGTCCCTTACATCTGAGAATAAAAATCCCAATGCCACAATTGAGGCGTTCCATTGAAGTCCTCAATGCAATGGTTAAATCTAGTTCACCCATATTAGGTCAGTTCCACGTGCCGTACTTATAAGTAATTCAGCTTTGCCAGGACCATAATTCTCTTCGAGATTACCTACATCCGTCAATGGATTCAGTGCTTGTCAGTTAGTACTACGCCTACTGCACCTACTGCAGTATGTTAACTACTTTCGGTTAAATAAAACCAAAACAAACCTCTTGTACGTCCATGTAATATGCAAAAGAGAACAAGAATGTATTCTCAAGGCTCAGTACATTCCCGTTGTGCGGTGACCGACGAAAGCGTTTACCTAGCGAATTCCTCGCGTGAAATATGTTGAGGTACGAGAATCTAAATAATTATCGCAAGTGTTACTTAAGAATAAAATTGAGAATTAATTTTAAAATATGTAGTATCAATACGTATGTCAATGTTTCATTAGCTGTCACCCACAGGTCCCTCACCTAAAAATTCATTTTTTTATTTGCGTAAATAAGGTTACAACAGTCGGTCCGTATACATTGGGTTATAAATTATATTCAATTGAAATATAAAAATATTATCATGTCATTTATATCATTGATCAAAAATATAAAACATTAATGAAGTCACATATTGTGAAGACGTTTAAAAATTATTATTTTCATTTTCCAGTGACTCATAAAAGTCAACTTATTATTTACTTAGAATTTATGAATCGTGTTGCAACCGACGGACGGGCGCACGGAAATATCAGACAGCGTTGTTCACGTCCACTGCATGCATGTTCTGAGTGCGACCCCTTTCCGTCATGTTAGTACTCGTATCTCTACAACTGCAAACTTGTTCGAAGTAAATGTGTATGGTTTGAGGATTATTTAAGTAGGAACTTTTATAGAGGTATTGTGACTGACTAAATGTTTCATCTTTTTCTATTACATCAGTGATGCTAATTTTAATAAAAAAAATATTCATATCGCAATGTACTTAGTTTATAAGCCATTACCTAACACTCTACCCAGAGTAAAACTATAAAATAGTTAATGTATATTTGGTCCTGTTACAGTTGAATTCATAAATAGGCAATTAACTAAGTTAAATGAGCTTTGAGCTCCTGGGATTCCTTAGGGAAGCTGAATTTCAGAAGACTAGGGAATCCTTACGTCTCATTCCATTAGCGGTAAATTACCTACTGCATTTTTTGGAAACGATTAGTATTTAAAGATATTTTATTATATTGACGTTGAAAGGTAAAAACCCTACTATGATTCTATTCTGTCCAATACCGACGGCGTCAGATTAACAATGACAAAGTAATTTAAGTTTCAATCAAATGACTTTTAATTCATCGACTTGTTACTACTTCGAACCCCTTTTAAATACCACAATCATTTATTCCTCCAGGTTTTATAATCACCTAATCTAACTAGGGATATTTTTTGTGTACAAAAAATTTATGACGGACCAATTTGACGACTTCGGCTTTTCACTGCCAGTAGTGTTGCCATATTTTGGTCATCGATCGGTAATTTTTATGTTCTAGGTAAAAAATTATATTGTATTAAAGTTAAATTTTCACCAGTGGTTCAATTCAAACATTCAACAATTCAAACAGTGGTCAATATTCTTCAAGGATTACGTATTTGTCAGGTAGTAAATAAAGCGTTTTGTGATAAAAATCAAATTTTTTATCGCTGTTTAAACTCAAAATTACAATATGTAAAAGTTTCTTTGTATTTTTTTATAATTGTGGATAGTGATTGTTATTCACGTGGGAAGGAAATCTATTATTATCCAAACATTGCATCAATTCGTCAGTGTTATCGTATTAAACAAATTAATGTCATGTTTACTGCAATTGTAAGTTTTAAAAGTCTAATAATTTAATGTCAGCCTTCAGCTTATACATAGGTAATGCGTTCAAGTTCTGCGGAAACCACGAATTTTTCAATGTAGTTGGCGTATAGTGATCAATTATTACTTGCTCTGGTTAAAGAAAACTGTCTAACAATGGAAAATATTCATTTCCGCTTTGTCTAAAAGTTCTATATAATGTTAGAAGCTGGCGTTTTCTGTTGTGTATGTAATCGAATATGTAACTCTGTATATATCGTGTACCAGCACATAATTACATGATTTAATATTAATCATGTTGATAATACTTACCACGTTAATATTAATCATGCTATAATTAATCTGTTTTCCCTACCACGTTAAGCAGTGGCGCCCTCTAAGAGCTTCTATGACATCAAATCTGGATCATCTAACAAGAGCGACAACTAATCCGATGAGGCGCGCTAACGCATTTTTACTGCAAGAGTCATCGAGAAAAACACATTGTCAACATCCTCTAATCATGTTTATTGTGCACTTATTTATGTACTGTCATACTAAAATATATCAAATGCTGAAGGAATAGTCATTGAGCTAGTTTATATGTTCTACTTGCAGGCGTTAGGTAACAGCACTGCACGAAATATCATATACTTTTATTGTCAATTTTATTGACTTAATAAGTTTAAAGTTGCCTTTCAAAGGTCGTAATTGTGGCATTGCACCGCTACCTACATGTATGGTATATAATTTTCAGGTATTATTTATTATATATCTATATGGAATTAGGACAATGCAATTATTTCTCGCACAGAACGCCTACCAACACGACTAGAATTTTATTATTTTATGTGTCAAGGACAAGGACCAGTTGCTACGTGTTGAGTAATATACAATGCCTACATCATATTTTAAAATGCAATCTGTAATGCAAAGTTCTTTATTTTTTCTCAGTGTAAACAACCTGATCAGATGTATCATACAATTTCAGTAACACTATCGAGCAGAAACTCTTCTGCTACAACTATTGTTCGAAAGCTGATTCGCAGATTGAGTTTGTCACATGGAAGAAGTTGAATATGGGTCGTAACGTTAGTCAAATTTGACTGAGCGAGCGAAGCCCAGAACCATAACGCTTACATATTCGCCTGTGGCCACTGTTTCTCATGCTTGATAAACAGCCCCACAGACTGGATATAGAGATTTCCACGTTAAGATTCATAAATTATTGTGATCATTATTGCGGTCAAAGTACAACTTGTACACAAAGGATACTATGGTATAGACCAGCGCTCCCCGAAATTATTTCGTTCCCGTATCCTTTAATAAAACTTTTCATTTATGAGTACCCCTCCCCTGATAACTTAATATCTACTTCTAAAAATATGTCTCGTTTCTCTGAAGGTCTAACACCTGATTAAGTTATTAGTTATAAGGTTCATTTTGAAATACATATTGTAGACATAATACATTATAATAATTTTTATATAAGTTAACTGTTCACTGTTAAAGTCACTTCTCGGTATTTCCCCCATCATCAATATATTTTTCACGTACCCCCAGGGTACGTGTACCACAAATTGGGAATCACTGTTATAGAGGACTGAAGCATGGAAATAATAGTGCTCGTTTCATTTAATTTTTTTTTGTAACTACTTTATATAAGTACATATGTGGGTATTACCAGCATTTTCGGTACTTATTCAACTATATATCTATTGACCTGATGACGAGTTTTGTGTCGTTTCATCTCATCCACATAACAGCACTTTTGCGAAACGAAAATACAAGCAAAATATACATGTATGTATCTACAAGTGTATTAACAAAATATCTATATGAATAATACATTTCAACTACATGCATTACACTGATATTATTTCATGAATCACAGATCGCAAAGTGTGTCAAGGGCAGGGTTGGGGCCGTCGCGAGCCTCCGTTGAAAATTGATAGCCGTCAGCTATTACGTTACTGCGACCTATATTTGTGCGTGAGATGACAAGTTTTCCATATGGATGTGCGTTTGACGGAATTAATGCTGAAGGTTTGTATGTGACATACCGTTCTTTAGTACGTACTTTAAGTGCAAGATGACAGTTATTTTAGAAGTCATCTGGAATCATATTGTAAAAGAGTTGGAAAGTGAAAAATTACACAACTTTTGAGAATTTCTCTTGATAATTTTATTTCAGTTTGTTCTACAAAATCTCCTACATATTTACAGATAATCGTTGCATTTAACTATTTTCACCATTGCTCGGTTTGATTTAATTCACCGTATTGTAAACAGTTGTGATATCTGTGAAAAATTCAGTTGTGATATCTGAATCGCGTTCTTCTAACGACTGATAATTAAGTAGGTATTCATTCAATTACAATTGCGCATTACAATCTTAATAACGATTTAATTTAAACGAAACATAATACAACCTTATCATCATCTCATCATCAATCTATATCAGTTCACTGCTGGATATGTTCCTCTCCTAAACGCTACTCCTGAACCCCCAAACTCAACCTAGAGATTCATAATAAAAATTTGCAGGATTTCAAAATATTCACAGACCTTTACGAACAGTAATAGTGACCTAACACGTTTTTCTATTTGTGCATATGTCATTATCTTGTGAACAGGTTTATATATGTAGTCATACTGCTTGTACAAAAAATAAAAATTCACGAGAGCCTTGAAGTTTCAAGATCTATGCACACAATTGAAAACACAATATTTCCGGACACGAGCTAACTAGGGACCTGTCACGACTTCCACCGACTGGATACCTTCAAGTGATAACGTGACACGAGAATATGCAAAGCACATTGGATACGGTTATTTATTGTTATTGTCGGAGATCATGATTAGAGAGCTTATCAATCGTGAACGACCGAACGCGTAAAATTCTGGCCGAATTTCATATGAGATGAAATGAAATAACATTTATTCAAAGTTGGTTTCTACAAACACTTTTCGACACAAATGCAGTCGGGATGTAAAGCGCAAATTGTTTAACCGATTCCGTATGTTAGAAATGGTTGTAATGTGCAATATACATAGTGGAATATCGGCACCACCTAACGGCACCATCAAAAGTGAGTTTGCTATTATTCCGGCTTCGTTCCTCCGGCGCAGTCGATATTTCATAACACTTGTCAGTGTCTGTAAAATATGAGTAATAAAATAATATAAACGAATATGCACTGTTTTAAATACTAAATGTAACTTAATCTAGCTGTTATAGAATTTGTACCGACTAGCGCCGTTGTATGACACGGACGGTAGTAGCCCTAATCAAAGATTAGAAGTCCATTGTTCAAAGGTTAAAAGCTATTTTAATCCTGCTTTTTGTAAAGGACGAACCTTAAAATTTGTGAGCAGTTTTAATTGAAAAATCCTTATATGTGGTTATGCCTTTTAAATCGTCTTGTAAGTTAAGCCTTAAGTTCTAGCGTTATATTGGCATAGGTTCTTAAGTTCGATGTGGCAGGTCTTCTGATACTTATACTTCGTTCAAATTGGATATGGAAACTTTGTAAACAAAGTGTTGCCTGACAACCACAAACAAACAGGTGCACGAAACTTTTTGTTCTATTATCAGTATCTATGACCACAGATTACTTTAATATTATAACGTCTGTGGCGGCCGGCAAGCCGCGTAACGTTCCGTTATTTTTTTATTGTTGTCGTTCAAGTTCAATTTTATTTATTTTACAGCAGGTAAATAATTTAAATAAATACGAATTAGTCATGCATACAATCTAAATAGCCTTTATAGAATTTATATATAAAAATCATCTTGGAAATTTTAATGTTATTAATTTTATTATTATATGTACATATTGCGTGGAACAAAACGTTCTTGTATCGGAATATAATACGACTAAGTTGCAAAGTTAATTAGAATCATTATTGCTGTAAGATAATAATAGTCATTTCTTTTTATAGGTATAGGCAGGCTTACCCCAAACCATAATATTTTATGAAAATGTTACAAATCGCTTTACGAAAATAAGGTTGTGGCTGCGTGATTTTTTCAATGACGAAAGTGTTTTATGACATTAGTTTTACTACATTTTCACGCGGTTTAAAGTTGTTATCGATCAATACTAAGTTAATTTAGGATTCACAAATAATATAATGAGTAGTTTAATTTCATTAAAGCATTTGATTTACAAATACAGCTCAGTTGGTGAAAACCCTACAAGAGAATTTTAATGGTTTGTTTACAAAGTTTCCATATCCAATTTGAACGAAGTATAGATTTGATTTTTTACTTATTATTTTTATATTATTATTAGATTATTTCCTTATCGTTATCACCACTACTTCTTATACTCCTACTGCGGAGTATAAGTCTTCTCTCAAAATAAAAATAAAAAATTGACTCATGTGTATGTTTTTAATTAGAGTGGCAGTGAAGTTGAATTTGAAATACGCATGTAAGTTTAAAAAAATATGTGCCTGCCAATTGCGAACTGAATGCTGTGAAATTTTTTTAGTAAGTTAAAATGTATTAATCTGGTTAGCTGACCTAAAAATTCGGTCCATGCTTTCTAATATTGTTTATAATATGAAGAAATGTATTCATAACCAGTGACGCGCCGTAGCTTGGTTTCGGGTAAAATATTCTTAGCGAATAACATATATTTCCATTACAAGTATTTCGATTAGATTAGTCGACCAGCGAAGGATTATCCAATAATCTGTTCAATAAGTTAATGTGTACTTCATAACTTTTTGAAATATCGATATGCGTCAGCGCCTATGTTAAATAAGTTAAAGAATCCATTACGATCCTTAAAAATTATAGCGTAAATCATTCAGTACTTCAGAAAAAAAAATCTTATTAAGACAGACTGACAATAATTATTAAACACTTTATTATGTTTATGTATAAACATATTATATTTATTGCTATCGTTCTTCATTCTTTATTTTGTAGTTGCATACAGTTACTCAGATTTTATTTATTGTTAAGATGCACACTTGAATTTCTTTGCAACGTCATGCATATACTTAACGTGTCTAAAGCGCCGTACATCGCTGTCATGTAAAAGTAAAATGTAAAATGACAATGATTTGGAAAAGAGCTGAAACAGTTTGGACTCTTAGAATGTTTATAAGTTCCCAGTATTCCACACAATATGAGTGAGAAACACGTCAATGAAAGTAAATCTATATCTAAACTACTGTACATATAAGCCTTGTACTTGAGATAACTGAAAAACTACTTGACCGCTCTTAATGAAAATTGGTGTGTAATGAGAACACGTGATTGTATAGATAGACTGTATAATATATTAGTTTTATGACACGCTGACATCAATTTGACCGTCTGTCTGTATGTCCCTTTATAAATCAAGGACGGCTTGACCGATCTTAATGAAATTGCTATATCAGTATTCCTAATTATGTGTCATCAAGGCAAAAAACATAAAATTCTGAATAATCATGTATATAAAAATTGATTAACCATAACGAAGTCGGACGGGGCCGCTCGTAAATAATACGAGTTTATTGTATTACGCAACATTTAAATACCAAGAGTACATAAATTGATATGTGAAGTAAGTCATATATGAGACATGGAACGTACGAATGATTTTCGGTTCCGACTTCATGTCATGACACAAAGAGTTATTTTATGATTGACGCACTAATAACCTTAATAATAACATGAATGAAGTGTATTATGTCCGTAGTGCAGTGCAGTGCAGTGCAGTGTAGTGTAGTGTAGTGTAGTGTAGTATTATGTAACTACAGTGTGTATTATGTAAGTGGTAGATATTCTCTACTTCTACCACCTTAAGTAAATTCATAAACAACGATTGAAATGTTAATCTAATTTATTATAAATTTATTATTTGCAATGTAACAAAAGCCAGATGAATATACTTTTATCACGAATATTGATAATAAGGTCGCAAAATCTGTCTTTAATACCTCTTTGAAAAGTACGAACTTTGAATGCATGGTGCAGCAGTATATGCTATATTAACATCCTTTTATTAGCTCATATATGAACATAATCATTCGATTTTCTTCATGGTTACTTTTCCGAAGTTTCATAGAGATAATATGTGAAAGTAACAATCGGATAAATAAATATACATTCATTTATACTAGCATAAACAATCATCATACACTATACATATAGTAACTCTCACCTCTTCTCCATGTTTGGATTGCATTTAAGATTACTACACCAATAAAACATTAGCAGCCAGCTGCCCCGCTCGTGGGGAGGCTAACCAAGAGACGAGGCTACGAGGACCGGTACCTTATGTGGGAAATCGCTGTGTTTTCAATCCTCAAGTTTCATATCGACCGTATTCGATACTGGCAAAGATTTTTACCAATCTAGCCTAGATAAGTTAGCTACGACCCCCCTAATATCAACCGTTGGAAATGTTTAATGTATTTTAGTAGCAATGTTGGGAAACCAGTTATTATGCTGCTTTGCAGCTTTCTTTTTGACATAACGCGTCTGTAACGTCCCTGGTGTTATTTTTATTCGTGGTAGAAGATGTTAGTAAATTCCATTGTTGGCAAGTAACATAGAAATAACAACAGTATCAAAATTTGAAGCTACTCCCAGCCGGCACGCGGCGTGTTCCCGCGGCACTCCCGAGGCCGACCGCCGACAGTTGGTATTGACGGTGCGCGTAGCATCTGTGAAATTGTTGTTATTGACCACGTGCGAAGGTCGGTGCGTATGTTAAACAGTCGTGACCTCTCGCCGCCGTTTGAATGTTAGAAACATTGTTTCTGTTAATACTATCTTAAGATTTACATGTGATTAATAAATTAAAGAAGCTTTGAATAGTAGCCCCTCTAAGGTCTACCGGTTCATGTTGCGCGGTATATGTATAATCGTCATTATAACTCAACGAGAAGGTGATAGGTAGATATATAAAATATGCACGCATGTTTCATGGACGTGTCAGTGTGTGTTTACGGATTTATTCGAGTTCATTTAGATTTCGTTGTAAATATACTAATTAAAATAAAAAAAAATATCAAAAATCTGCTAACAATAAATTTTAATTAGAAAATTTTCAGAAGAGGAAGATACCTGAGGAGCTAGATTTGGTAATTTGGTCTCTGTGGTAGGTGTGTGGTAAACAGCCTTAATATTGTAAGAGAAGATCCGAGCCCAGCAGTGACAATGACTAACAAAAGATATTTTTAAGTATAAAAATGGCTTATAACCATATTTAGAGTGTACACGCAACCTATGAGATTTAATAAAGATTTTTTTTATTATACGTAATTTTTTTGTTCGGAACTAAACCATACATCATAAACTAATAATTTACAAGCATGTATTTTTTGCACAGCAATTCCTTGTTTCACGTACTGGTGCCCTAGGAAATTGTAATCCAAAAATACCATTCAGTTGATGTAATCGAGAGTCAAAGTTGATAGACAAAAAATATAGTTTTATTTGTACTAATCAATGACACAAACTAATTATCATGTTATATTATGCAAAGCACCGGGG
>PDGT01000008.1:8785035-8860901 GCA_003671415.1 Megathymus violae
GGGGGGGGGAAACCGGACCGGTTCCGACACGGGTTTTGGTTCTGTTTCCGTATATAAATATGTCAATTGGATCGACTGAAAAACTTAATTCGTGAGGTAATATGCTTTTTGTATAAGGACATAAGAATAAGCGTAGGCGATCACCGCTGCTCCTGGATAGCAACACCAACGTCACCGACGACTTCCCGACCAAGAAATAAGTGGGATGTGATATGAACACGCAACCTTCTGATCTGGAGTCAGACCCACAACATTAGTACGCGCTACACCATTAACTAACTCTGAAACTTCAACCGATATACGTTAAGGATACCCACAGAAGTGGGGTGGTAGGTACCCGGGCAGGTCAAAACCCTTGCCACCACAAGCAGATATCGCCCTTTATCGGGGTGAGTTTTCGTTCAGCAGATTGCACCACGAGCACAGCTTGAACGCAAATGTGGCTGGACCGCTTAACAGTGCGGTGTTGAACTACCGAGATGACGAAGACGAAGCCCTAAATATCTCTTTATACTACAATAAGTATCAGGTATTACATAATAATAATATAATAATAAGTAGAGTTCCCCAGGCGGGTACCAGCAATGGAGAATCCCGCCCAGATCCTAGTTCTGGCAGCCCTTCGTACTCTGGGGTGGGCAACATGTCGCAACTATGTACCCAGTCTCAGACTGTTGTAGGTAGAACACAACCTAATAGAGATACTATATCAGCAACACTTACAGACCCGACAGACATTGCTCAGGCAATTCCGATAAACCCAACCTTATGTGCTACACAGGAAGCTAATGCTTTTCAACCTGCGTTCACCAAGGCTGGGAAAGCCCGCGTATGCATGAAATGGTCGTATGATGTCAATATTGTCATCATGCGTACGTACTACCGTGTAACTAAGTTAGAAATGGATTTCACAACAAACAGAAAACTCCTACATGAAGATTTTAAAAGACAGTATCCAGAAACTAATGTTACAGAACAAAGAGTCTCAGATCAAATGCGAGTCATAGTAAGAAACAAAATGATTCCCGATAAAGTCCTAGCGGAAATCAAACAGGAAATTAAATTAGAATTAGAACACATTACAAAGTCCCCTAACACAAATTCAGTTCCTCCCACGCCACATTCGCAGTCACCTGTACCTGATACAAGCCTGTTAAGCCAGCCAAATACATATTCCACTATGGGAGAAAATTCACAGTCACAAACGACTCACAACACACAACATACACCGAACTCACATGCATACACACAAACAGAAACTACGATTCTATTAATAGCAAATGACATTGAAACTTTTCAACCTTTACCGCTGTCAGACTCTACAGAAATTAGAATAAAGGAAAATTTGCAGTCAACTTTAGTAGAATATGCAGGTAGCGATCCTACTCTTAGGTCAAAACTACCCAGACTCAAGTATAGTACGCAAATTAATCAGATCATTGAATTATTTAACACAAAAATACTGAACCAATTTATTTCAAACGACTCCCAACTAATTGATGTTCATACCCTCATTTATTGTAGTGCTTTAGTTATAACGCGGAAACTGGGTTATAAAATAGGAGAATAAAACCGATTGCCACTCAATAACAAAGAGTGAAATCCCTCATGGCAAAATAGGTTAGAAAAAGACATAGCACAGTTGAGATCGGACATAGGCAGATTAACACAATATATTAATAATAACAGGTCAAAGAAAATAGTAAATAGAATTAACATAATATTTAGGAATACCAAAATACGCAGCGTCCATGAAAGCAATAATAAAAAACCTGAGGAATATCTAGATACCCTTAAACAATAGTTAGCACTAAAAGCTAATAGACTATCAAGATATAAAAAAGCACTTAAAAGAAAACACGATAATAAATTGTTCAACAACAATGAAAAAGTATTTTATAGGAAACTCACGAATAGCACAGACAATTCAACACCTAAATATACTGAAATACCAGACAAGAAAGACTTAGAGCAATTTTGGGCAAGAATATGGGAACAAGATGAACAACATAATGAAAAAGCCACTTGGATAGAGAAAGAAGAAAGCAGATGGTTGACAGTTGGAGAAATGAAATTTGATCAGATAACAGAAACAGATATAAGAAATGCTATAATACGAGCAAGCAATTGGAAGTCGCCAGGAATTGATAAAATACATAATTTCTGGTACAAGAAATTCCACATTTTACACACAATAATAGCTAAAAATTTTACACAAATAATTTTCGGAACACAAAAAACACCACAATTCATTGCATAAGGTATCACATACATGCTACCAAAAGGAAAATACTCACCTCAACCGTCACAATATAGACCAATTACATGCCTACCTACTATATACAAAATTCTCACTTCAGTTATCACACAGAGAATCATCCTACACATAAAAGAAAACAACATACTTTAGGAAGAGCAAAAAGGTTGCAGGCGAGGCCATATGGGATGTAAGGAGCAGTTAATCATAGACTCTTTGGTACATCGACATGCCACTAAAAATAAAAGAAATTTACACTGTACATATATTGATTACAAAAAAGCGTTTGATAGCATCCCACACTCATCGCTCTTACGAATTCTACAGATATATAAAATTAATCCAGTTTTAATATAATTTCTAAAAAACATCATGAAACTTTGGAAAACTAAATTACACCTTAATAATATTACAACTAGAGAAAAACCTATCAAAAAAGGAATATATCAGGGAGACTCGTTAAGTCCATTATGGTTTTGCCTTGCCCTTAACCCAATATCTTATTTGCTGCTTCAACATAAAACCGGATATCATCTGAAACATACCAACACAAAGTATTTGATCTACATGGATGATATTAAAATATACGCTAAATCTGAAAAAGAAATAAAATGGTTAATCGACGTAACAACTAACTTTAGTAACGACATTAACATGCATTTTGGATTAGACAAATGTAAAATCATCCACATAGTAAAAGGCAATATCCGGCCAGGTGATTATGCAGTGAGTGACGAGGATAAAATAACAGCTATGGAACCAAAAGAACTATATAAATACCTAGGTTTTCATCAGTCAAAAGGTCTGGACCACACTAGAATTAAAACCAACTTAAAAATAGAGTATGTACACCGAGTTAAATCTATCTGTAGGAGCAATTTGTCAGGAAAAAGTTTAATTAGAGCAATCAACACTTATGCTATACCAATGTTAACTTACTCATTCGGCATCATTAAATGGACTAAAAGTGATATTAACAACATTGATATAAAAACTAGAACTTTATTGACAAAATATAACTATTTACATCCAAAATCCGCAATAGAAAGAGTGACTCTAAAAAGACAAAGCGGAGGCAGGGGCTTAATAAATATACATCATCATCATCTCAGCCGAACAACGCCCACTGCTGGGCATAGGCCTCCCTCAAGGATCTCCACAACGATCGGTCCTGAGCTGCCCTCAGCCAGTGGCTACCCGCGACCTTCACCAGATCGTCGGTCCATCTCGTTCAGGGTCTACCCACTGAGCGTCGCCCGGTGCGTGGACGCCATTCAAGAACCTTTCCGCCCCAACGGCCATCGGTTCTCCTAACTATGTGTCCCGCCCACTGCCACTTCAGCTGGGCAATCCTTCGAGCAATGTCGGTAACTTTAACTTTTTTAACTTTATAAATATACATCAACTCTGGCAAAACCTAATTATTAACCTTAGACTGTTTTTTCATCACAAAGCTACTACAAGTAATATACGCAAAGCAATAGTCTTTAATGATTCAAACTGCACCCCGCTAAATCTGGCCGAAGAATGTAATCTGAGCAGGGACGATGAATCAGAGAAACCTAGGACAGAAAGCTGGAAGAAAAAAGTATTACATGGACGACACCCTCACGATTTGGAACAGTCACGCATAGACGCCGTAGCTTCCAACAAGTGGCTCATATCGGGTACACTGTTTCCAGAAACTGAGGGTTTTATGATTGCAATTCAGGACCAGGTGATTAACACAAAGAATTACAGGAAATATATAATTAAAGACCCAACAGTTAAAGACGACAAATGCCGAAAATGTCACAGTCATCCTGAAAATATTCAACATATAACTGGAGCATGCCCCTACCTTGCACAAACAGACTATACACACAGACACAACCAAATAGCTAACATAATACATCAAAATTTAGCACTCAAACATCATCTCATCCAGAAGAGCATATACATACTATATTATAAGTACAAACCAAGCCCCGTTTTAGAAAATAATACACATAAAATATACTTTGATCGCTCAATATTGACAGACAAAACAATTCACTTTAACCGCCCGGATATAACCCTGCAAGACAAAGTAAACAAAACGACTTACCTCATTGATATAGCTGTTCCTAATACCCACAATTTGCTAAAGGCGATAGCTGAAAAGATCCATAAATACACGGACCTTAAAGACGAGGTCAGTAGAATATGGAAACAAGATAAAGCCTTCATCGTCCCAATAGTATTATCAACTACAGGATTGATCCCAAAACATCTTCACCACAGCCTTAAACTTATCGACTTACCCAGTACCACTTACACTCATTTACAAAAAGCTGCCATACTAAACACCTGCCGCATTGTACGAAAATTTTTACAAACTGACGACTGAAAATAATGTAGTATTAGCTTAAACTTATCTACATAGATCTAAAAATTCCCCTTGTCTATTACTTGGCTTAGCCCGTAAATGACAATGAAAGAGCCAGGGCAAGCTGAGAAAACTAAAGGAATAAAAATAATAATAATAACAAACCTGTACCACAAACAAAAGCAATGTTCTCATTTGTATGTGGAATGAACTGAAACAGAAACAGGTTTTAAATCCAAGCACCAATTAATTAAAACATGAATTAAGTTCTAAATTACATTAAAAATTCTTCGTAAGAAGTTTTGTATATTTTTATATTCGAATGCGGCAGAGACCAATGTAAATTAATCATTTTGTTGTTTTTGTACTTTAATACGACAGCAATATATTCGTTTTACTTATGTACATATGTTTTATGTCGTTTTACCCGCGTCTTACACGAGTTAATAAAGAGTTATATGTTGTTATTCTTTATTTATATACTTAGGTACCTTCGTTTGACAACAACAGGTATAATTTTTTACTTGCGCTCCGGTCTTCTTTCCACGGGTAGGTGGCAGAAAGGAATATTTTCAAGTAAATGTTCACATACTCACAGCCCCGCACTAGGACTTCCTGTGTTGCGGGTGGTATGTATTGCACATATATGACATCAGAATCACCTCTGAACTGACAATGAAAACAAACATTTATCCGTCGCATAAATGTCTACCCCAACCGGGTGTCGAGCCCGGGAATTTTCAGTCGTCAAGCAGAGTCACTACCAACTAGGTAACGCGGTCGTCATATATGGATATTTTCAATATTTGTCGTGTATTTGTTAATTTATTTGCATCATATTTCGGCGACATTATTTAAATTTAATGAATACTAAATTAATCGTAAATTATACTTCTACCTTTCTTGATTAATTTACTTTATCTGTTGGTAGAGATCGCAAATTCATTTCTGCAGTGCTTTTTTTCTGATTTTCAAGACAGACAAGAGGCTTTGTACCTATAATAATTGCTTGTGAATACTGAGTATTTGCTTCCTGGTATATAAATAGAAGGCTTTTTAAGAAATCGATATAGAAGTTACGAACTATTTAAGTGGTTCCGAGCTTCGGAGAGTATAATAAATCGTCAGCTTCGTTTGATGTAGTTGATGTGAAATTAGTTTAATTTTTTAAATTCGAAGTAGGTTTTATAGAAAATGTTTGCATCAAAAATCAAACGGCTTTAATGTTTTTCTAGTTGGAAGTCCCTAAGATAAGCAGTTTTGGAAGAAGAAGCGGCAAGACACTACCTAGGAAAATATATTTTACTCGATAACACTGAACACTTACTTATGGTTATATATAACTGATGGCCAAGCAGTTTTGTAAATTATTGTCTTCACGCACTAGATACTGGTGTCACTAAAATCACCATTAATTTATTGAAATCCCTTTGAAGTGTAAAGAATGTTCGGAGGTCTACAGCTGCATTGCTTACGTTTCTTTGTTTCATGCGGTTTTTACGCAACCGTGTAAAAACCAGAAAACCGTACGTAACCTTGAACTTCAATATCCGAATGAGAGAAAGGGACAGACGGCGTTATGCCGCAAACAGCCAGTGCTTAATTCCTACCACAGTTATTAACGCTGCAAGTAAATTATATTATTTACTCCAAATAGTTGTTCTGCCATCATCAGATCATAGGCCTCACATGTCTGTCAGACGATTGTTCTGTAGCTATTATATTAAACATTGATTATTAAATTGTAATAAATGGTGTGTAAAAATCAATTTTTGAATAAATTATCTGTCATTTATTTCTCGATAACTGATAGTAAAAGTAGTAATAAACACAGAATTCGTGAAACATCTATCAATATTTATAATAACGTTAATTAGGCACGGTGGTTGAACATGAAATGTTACTATTACCGTTGTTTCAAAGAAATGTTGATTATTGTTGTATACATTATGCAATTTCAAGGGAGTGTCCTACTTAAGCAACTTACCACGCAAGCCAACAAAATAATCGAAGATGTAATAATTGAAACAAACATATTTCAGATTGAAGTTAATTTGCCTCTCTTTAGAACAGATAAGAAACAAATTTGTGATTAATACAATAAATAAATCTTACAAAGGACGCTTTTATGTTATTGTTACGAGACTCAATATTAAAATTCGTTTGTTATTTACCTTTATTAAATTATAATTCATCGAATATTATCATGCAACCCTTACAGGAATACTGACGAAAAATTAAACAAAAAAACCGGCGCGGGAAGTAGTGAGATCTAGTACTATGTGTTTCGCGATAGATGTCGGCGAAATAACTATAATCGCTATCCTATGTTTTGCGCCACCAAAATCAAGTAACTTTCTGTAATGTTTTACTATACAAAAGAATAAAATAATGAATCTGAGATATCTAGAACAAGTTGATGGATCAAAGAAAGCGGAGCAGCACGCGAGGTGACAGAAGGCGCGGTCGTTTTGATCTCTATTATTATCTTCCTGCACGCCAGTAATAAATCTGTTTAATATCAACCTCCAACATTAAATTAGATAGCACATTATTCAATAACATAAAATAAATTAACTAGCTATAATTGAATCTAACGTTGTAATCATGACGGATGTATATAAAGTAATTTTATGCAGTTACCTCATAAAATTTATTATTAACATATTATTGATGTTGTCATATCCTATACATGCGCATGGTTAAGTTTTATAACTATGATAAATTGCTTGCATATACAATTATTGCGATAAATATGCTCGCTGTATTGTAATTGAGTTATAATTTAAAAATGCTAATCGCTGGTACAAAATGGCTTGTAGGGCTAGCCAATCCCTATAGATTGGCTTATTGATCACAATTTTCGTTTTATTCGACTGTTTTCAACTTACTCGGGTATATTTTATTTTATTGTAATACACATTCTTTCGCTACACTGGTGATTCAATTATAGGAACCTTCACTTACTTGGGATTCACATTTGGCACTCGCAATAAAAACTAAGTTTGTTCCCTTGAATACGAATTTTGTTAAATGTTCAGGACAAGGTTTTTTCTTTGTATTAAATCCGTGAAGACCCCTTTGTATTTATTGCTGCTAGGTAGGGTTGGTTCAGGGATGTTATGGAGCTCCATAACCATGACCGAAACTATCGGATATCCGAAATAAAAATATATCCGAAACCGTAACCGAATCCGATAACGGAGTTTCGGATCATTTCGGATAGGGGCCAAAACTAAGTAAAACACTTTATGGCCAGTTTTCGCCGGCCGAGCCGATACACTAGCCACGTCGATCTACCTTTAGACAGTTTTTATTATTTAATTTTCAAGGCTAGTGTTAATTTCTCTGATTATAATACCACTTAATACCTAGAAATAAAGCCAAACCCTCTAAATACCTATCCTATCCGAAACCTTATCCTTAACCGAAATTATCCGAAACAATCGGAGGATCCGGAATAATTTCATATCCCTAACCGTAACCGAAACCGGCAAAATAATAAATAAATAAATAAATAAACGTTAACACACTCACACCCCCGCACTAGGATTCCCTGTGTTGCGGATGGCACGGGCATACACAAATATGTTACAAACACCCATGACCCGAGAACAAACATTTATCTGTCACATAAATGTCTACGCCGGCCGGGAATCGAACCCAGAACCCCACGCTCGACAGGAAGGGTCACTACCAACTGGGCTATGGCGTCGTCATTATTCATATATCCGTATCCATATCCAGATCCGAAATTTCATATCCATAACATCCCTAGGTTGGATTACAGTATAGTCAAGGAGCTAGACGGCACTCGAAAGCTATCGTTATTGTTATCACTAAATCTGATAGCAGTTGCTATCGTAAAGGGTTGGAGCTATGTGATTGTGGGAATGTTGGAAGACCACTAATGTAGTAGGTCTCTAATTAATTGCTTGTTAAAGACAACTAAATAAAACATTTACCTCACTCTGTATAAAAATCAATATACCAATTTAAGACATAATCTGTTTTGCATAACACCGTCCATGATTGGTAATCATTGTGACTTGTTACGGATATTGACCCGTCGCCTACCAGCGGTCTGGCAACAATGCCGGCAAAACGGACCGCCTCTCACAACGCGATCAATGCCATTTTGCGTTCATTAAATATTAAAAAACGGCACAATTCCTTCTTCGAAACATTATATTATTATGATACTGTGGTTTTTAGATATTATCTATGGTGTTTTGTTTATAGATATTATCTGTAGTGTTCAGTCAATCTTGTTTTTATTGTATCATCCGTAGATTGAGTAAATTTTACACGCTTCGTAATTGTGAATACAAAATAAAAGAGACATCATATTCCTGCGAGTAGGTGTATTTTTATAAATTTTCTTAGAACTGATGATTTGTTGGCCAGGAAATGAGAAGAAAGTAAGAAAGAAAGAACTGGCTCTCAAGCCTCCAGCCGGAACACGACGAGTCGTTTGGCGGCTGACTCAAGCAGGAGGGTGGTAGCTAGCCAGGCAGGCTTCACGGAAAGATAATAATACCTGTAATAATATTAATGGACTTAATAATAATACTAATAATATGATCTTTACGCGAAGCCCTACCACCACGCAGACTGACATCTGTATTTCTTTGTATATTCTTTCGTTTGAAACGGTGAATATCAGATGAATTATTATATTCATTGGTCTCAGCGGTCACAGGATACTTTTAAAAGTATTATTTTTATTAAAAAATAATTACAATAAAAAACATTAGTTTTGGTCGAGTATTTTTCTCAATATTAAGTTATTACTTCTCGATTATCGCTGCGTTGGTCTATTATATCAATAAAAATTAAATTCAGTGAATATTTATAGGAGTTTTATCATGACAACGCGTAGATTTTGTAGGGTAAAAGATAAAAATGAAACAAAACCGGGATTCTAGCAACTCTGTGGGTTCAAGGTTGCGTGTGGCAGACTGCAAGCTGCACTTCGCTCGCAGGAGGGCCGGTTTGTCAGTGTTTTATTTTTAATATCTTTTCAGGAGCTTTCGAAAAATGATTGGGTTTAGCTTAGTAAAAATCAAACATTTAAAAACCTACTATTTTGTGACTTTATTTTATAGATGTAACACGAGTTATTTTTACACGCTTTGAGTTTTAATTCAGAATAGGTACGTACATACTTTTAGGTATTTAAAAAAATATACGAAGCGCAGTTGAATGACTTAAAATATTTTCTCGATATACGAATTGTACTTTTTAAAAATTATACTCAGCTTTAAGACTAGCGATATTAACGCTTTTTGTGTGAACGCTATATGTGTGTTAAGAAGTTATTCATTCAATTAAATATTTTAGGTATGTGTTCAGATTCTAAAGACCATAGTTTCGCCAGTGTTATAATCATAAGGAAATATTATTTTGTTCAAATTTGTGATGAGTAAAAATAGATTGTAGACCTGTTTTTTTCAATGGTAATATATAGATTTCTATGTATTTACAAGCAAACGAGTTTGAATAACAAATATTATAATCTATTAAAGCGGACAGGTACCGTTGTACGGTAACCTATGATTATTAAGTAAGGTCAGCGACTTGGGGTATTTATTGTGTTCCTGATTAATTAAAACACACTATTTTGCTAATTTCGAACGCATAATATTCACGACCTCACTCGCTCAACAACTAGCTTTGTGTTTGTTTTATTTAATTTACGGAAATATTTTGTTTTTTGTTTTTAGGACGTCATCTTCGATGTACTACTGGATAAATCCTCTCCTAGTCGCTCACGTCGTTTTGCAGAGGTCATAACGCCAGCTAGCTGGATGATGTCCCATACAACATTTACCTAATTTATTTAATAGTTTTATGTGGAGTATTAATTAATTTTAAAAGGAAATGCTTCGATGCCTCATCAAGTTCAGAGGAAGGTTGAAAGAAAGGTGAGGGTTGAATTTAATTAAGACAGTTAGGGGCCATGTCAGTAGCATAATTTAGACGCCTATACAAATATCAAATTGACGACTTTATAAAGAAAGAAGTCAAATAAGAATTCCGTACCAACAGTAGTATTTGGTACTCTACAGCGTAACGTCTCCAAAGACAGACAGCCATTCGACACTTTTATGTGGGTATTCATCTATGAGACTTCAGAAATCTGTTATTGTTTTTAAATTACGTATAATATCATACGTATAATAATAGATATACTGCACATAATTTTTCTCATTCATTTTATACTGAATTGTCTGTAAAAATACACTTCAGTTTTGTTTACTGGTATAAATTGCAATTTTGATACTTTGCTCGGTGTTAGTGACAGTAATGACGTAATTTAATTAAGTTTTTTTTTTTATATTGGCATTAAAAGAAAATAATAAGTTTAAATTTAAACGTTTTATTGTTCCAAATATATTGGGTTGATAAGCTTATTGTCTTAATATCTTACTTCAATGGCAAACCGTAAAAATTACCACGCATCAATATTAAATCAATACGTGATTTGCATTATAAATAAAATTTTGATTTAGAAACAAAAAATCGAAATAGTTCTAACAATATTCCGAAAAAAAAAATAAGTGTTTGAAAACCTGCAAAATAATAAGCTTGGTTGCGTCCAAGGCCTCTAACGTATGACCAGGAACGTCTAGATCGTGTCTTTTTACTTTGTACTCTGTGATTATATATTTAGTAAATTATATAATTATATAGTAGCACAGTATAAGAACTGCTAATTCTTATACTACTCCACTATAATAATACTAACAAATCTATGTGTGTACAAAAGAGATAATGAAAAAATATACGAATAACGATGCAAGTAACACTCCTAACAGATGTCATCGTTTGCATTCATCCTATATTACCGTGGTTCACACGCCACGTAACTGGTAGATTCATGTAGTTGTCTCACATTTTCTCTTTCGAAAGCCTTTAAGTTAATCTAAACATCACCTTCTAACTTCAGTTATTATTTTAATTTTTTCCTGCATTATTATCGTTTACTTGTTTAAGATAACAACTGTATGACTACATGATTAAGTGACTGCGGAAGTTTAAAAAACGAAAAGAAATGTGTGTTCACGCTGGATTAAATCATCGAGATTCACAAAGGAGTTTGATTGCGGTGAAAACGAAATTATGTGCGCTTACGCAATTGTAACTCGCCGTATGCATTATTAGTATGCGTTTGACGAAGCGCCAGACGTGGGACAGGCTCGACCTAATCAAATCTGACTTTATCGACATCACAGACTATATTATTGTAGTTTGTATGTGTGTCGTCAAGCCGTATTATGGAAATAGCCTAGGCGGCTGAGTAGTTTGGAAATTTGCATTACGTGGTCGCCTTAGTTTAAAATAAATGTGAATGTTCTACTTAACAGCATCCTTGCCACTGACGACGAATAGACAACGCAATCGTAACCGTTCTAAAACAAGTGTAAGAAAAACTGAAATATGAAATTTTTTTCAGGAATTTTTTATATGACGTAGTTGAATGCTAAACAATATTTTTGAAAAATCTCTTTTCAAGCGATCGAAGGCAGTTTTAGTTTAATTCAACATTTTGTGAAATTTATTTATGCAGTAAGTATTATGCCTTCGTTATAAGTTTCCTGTTACAATAAAAATGTTTAGAAACAAACAGTTTGTGAATTCTGATTCGATAACCATCACACGGTCCTGCGTAGATACCGTTTAAAATTTTCAATTGCAACATGCAGAAGGGTTTAAGAGGATTGACACAGTTCTCACGGCCATGTGCTTGTCCAGTCACGTTCGCATCCATAATTCTTTACTCATATCCTGATCTCCACACGTACAAATGTCACCTCTGACATTTTGTGTATCTGCCAGATCAAGTTACTCGAAGGGATAACACATGACACAATTTAATACACATTGTCTCACCATGTTACATGTAATAGTATTTTCCCTCATGTAGTGTCATGTTCGAATCGGCTTTTGTATTCCACAAAAATATGTTTTGTATTGTCAAAAATATATACCCAGAATTTTTTTCGTTTCATATTGAAATTTACATAAGGTTTTTATGAAGGTTTTCTATTACTCATAATAAACTGTTTGGATGTATCACGTTATGCATATTTAATAGTTTTGATATTTTGTCATCCATTGGAAAATTAATTTTTGAAACCAGATAACCTAACACTATGCAAACTAAATTTGAACTGTGAAAATCGCGTATTACAAATGGACAGACACAACAGCAAGCGAGTGATTCTACGAGGGTTTTAATTTTGTTTAAAACTAGCGGCCCGCTCCGGCTTCGTTCAGGTTGAAAAGTTTATTTTATTTACATGATATATATGCCAATATCTATCCGGATTAATATACTTTAAAATGGTAAAAGTTTTTTTCTTATAGGTGCCGTCGCTCCGAAGATTACCTATATACACACTCATAAAATTCGCACTCCCTGTTTATAATATTATTATAGATTTAAAGTAAAAAATTAATATTCATTTACATTCCAAGCTCGGAGGAAAATTCCCGAGTACGGTATGGTATTATGGTTGGTTTATATTTTTATTATGATTGGGCCTGTAGAAGTACCCCCGCTCAAGGCAGACGACGGATACAAAAGTAATTTAAGGCGCCATTATCAGACATTGTTTCAATAAGGCTTACATTGACAATTACAATTAAAGTTATGTATGTTTACGTGAAATATGAGATGTTAATAAATAAATTAGCTTTATTTTTACTTTAAAGTTAAATTAAATGTTGTTCCATCCAAGTCATTGGATGTATTCTTAAACCGTAAAATGAGAATCTGACATATAAAATTGTTGTAGATACCATTTTTACTTATTATAAGGGAAACCCATGCTAATGGTGTGGCCTTTTTCTTTCGGTGTTGACGTTAAACCACTTACAATATATAGCAATATCTTGTGGGTACTTTAGTATATTCTCTATTGTAACTTATTGGTTAGAATCCTGCATATCCCACCTCTGATTTTTCAAATAACGCGCGTATAACAAATTAACTTTCACTTTTTTCGGTGAAGGATACACTGTAAGGAAACCTGAGTGTTCTCGATAACGATCTCATATATGAAACCTGCCAACCCACACTTGGCCAGCGTGGCGGGTTATGGCCTGGACCCTCTCGTTATGAAGCCCCAGCCCGAACTCGAGTCCGAGCAGTGGTTATAATGATGACGATATTGTGGTTATACACATGATAAATAAAAGTATACATTACAAGTTTAGGAACAAGTTTGGCGCCCAAGTGGGCGTTACATTGAACGTTTTCAGCGTGACATCGTTATTCGTAAGTATTTCACGAAATGAAACAATTCTATATATATAAAAATAAACACAAAATGTGTCACATATGATGACAAACTTATATCATTGTACATTATACATTTCAACTATAATGGATATTCGCAAAAAATGTGTTAAGTAAAATCCATTCCATTTCTAAGAAAAAATACGAAAATATGCCAAGGTAAATCTACATTTATTATTGAACGCGCCTTCACCAATTTAATGTAGAGCAATCGATACGCAAGACATATTTGGGTATATAATAAGATGCAATATTAGCAGTTAATGTCGATTGCCGATCTATTAACACCGCTATATTTGCCATGTTACACGTTAAATAAACTTATTACAATTTTCTTATAATGTATTTACGTTAAATAAACGTAATTTATACTGTTAAGTATACGAAATAACACAACGATTACGTTAATAGTTTATACATACATTTATAAGACGCCCAAGCAACGAAAAGTGAACGAGTTTAGTGCGTCAGTTCAAAAGTTTTATTGTTGACCTCGACGTATGAAATTATGCATCAATAACACAGATCAATAAACATAAAATAAAGTTATAATTAAGATCAAAATAAATGAAAATAAAATAACATTAAAATAACACGGTAGATATCTTATTTCATAATTAAGGAATCGAATACGCAGGAATCGATATAATTTATGAATGAATCATCATCGCCGCCCATTACTGACATAAAACTGACCTCATGCTGGGCTCCAGTCAGGGTGAATAGAATACCTACAAATAATTCAAGTTCAATGATAGTAAAGTAAAATAATTTAAGGAGCTTACACGCTCGTAGTGCCGGTGTAGTGTGGCATACATACATAACTTTGAAAACATTATTAATTAAAATATTTAAACGGATTGATGATGGTTGCCATCGTCAAATTATTAAAATCATATAACTTTCATCAGGACTCGGAACACGTGCTGCATCACTGCCAAATTATTCGTACCGCTGATCCAGCGTACTTCAAATTATTTCTCTGATATTGACTCGCGGATATAGTTGTTTAAATATGTTTTATTGTTAAAATTTGACATAATTTTGTATTTTATTTATAAATTATTATTAAAACGAAGTACGTCATGAAACGGATATACAAATTCCCAGGGAAAATAATCAATAAACATAGAATCACACTGTCAGTACTTGCTTATGCTATGACTATGAAGCTTATGAATGAATACGTTCAATGAAATTAACGCGCCCATTCAAGGCAAAAATATCGTAACATTACACTTCGTTGCTCGATGAAATTAAGACATTATTTATGCTTATTAATTCTCAAATATATTTTTTTTAAGTAAGACTAAAAATTCTAAAGGTTTTACTACAAGTTTTTGTTTGTTATTGTTACTAAATTAGGTACGACTAACACCACAGAATTGACCGTGCAAATTGAATTCTCTTTTTAATCTCGTTTTTTTTCGATCTTATTATATCGTCAAAGGTCTCGCTGGATAGGGAAAAAATATTGGAGAGCGTTTAACATTTGAAAACTGGTAAATGTATCTTAAACAGACATTTTTTATATTTTGTAGTAATCAGCGGGTAATTTGTTCTTCGAATCGATTTTACATTACTCGATGCTGTCGCGGACAAATGGGATGAATCATCGAGAACTCATTATCCAGTGTTTTTTGTCCTTGTGTTAATTTAATTCTTTTTACTGATGTTTATAATTACCGATCGGTTAATTTACTCCATCGGAATTTAATCTAGAAATTGCGAGCAAGAGCCAACTGTTGACATTGTTATTATTTCGTGTTTCGTGCGATGGAGAGTGAGTGATTGGTATCAGTTACATTGTGTGTTTCATCTTGACAGTAATTATTAATATTTGAATCATGGAATAATTGGTAAGAGTAACGATGGTAGGTAAGGTTTTTTATCGATATTTTATAAGTCTTGCTGTAGAACTGTAGAATTAGCAGATATGGATTGCTATACATTTTTTTTTTACATAAAATAAGTTAATGCTTGACAACAATCCCACCTGATGGTTTGTGGTGATGAAGTCTAAGATGGAGAACGCACTAACTTATAAATAGCCTATTCACTCTCCTCTTGAAGACTCCCACATCGTAAGTAGCCGGGAACACCGACGCGGGCAAGGTCCTTTGCAGTACGCATAATAAATGAAGGATGCAAACCGCGTCCTCCGTGCAGGTGGTACGTTCACTACGTAGGGGTGGATACCTGCTGTATATATGCCGATACATGTCAAAATACTCATGTGATGAATTACATCCTCGAATTATAAGCAAACTCAGTCGTTACTTCCCTCATTCATCTTAAAAATACACCCTAAGAATTCTTTCATACAACTCAATCGTACAGGTCGTGTGGGTTGAAGCTCTTTCCCAAATGACTTACAGTGTTTTGGGAAATAGTGTGGAGGGTAAGCGCATTGTGTAACAATACACATCCGCACTATGATTATTAGATGTTTTTTGTACCAAGTAATAATCCTTGAATTCAGTTGTTTCCGGGTTCGATTTCTGGCCTAGGTAGTCATTTATGTTAAATTAATGTGTGTAAATTTTGATAAAAAACTTTATATGCGTCTTTACTATGGCATTGTTTTCATTGGCATAAATTAAAAGTAACGATTTTATTACTTCTAAATGTATGTCAAATGACAAATTTGAAATGTAAATCATTTAATTTTAAATATCCGCTACATTCTCATGTTAGATCTGTGGTTGTCGATTACAGCACTAGGCGTGTTCAAAAGCTTTGTTAGACCGTCTCGTAGGATAATAAATCGATCACTACTTGCCTAATATAAATTGATTTATTTTAACTTGTGACTGAGCAATATTTATTTATACTAAGTGTATATAAAAATAATATATTTCTTTTGAAAAAATTAACGGCCTGAATGAATGGAATAAAGTTTATTAGAAATTGGTTTTTACACTTATCGAAGGTCAAACTACGCCATCGCTTCAACAAATTGCTATCGTTAGTGGTCCCTAAAGAAGAAGCGACAAGAAACCCCCTAGGGTTTTTTTTTCTACTTACAGTTGCAGAAAGCACTTCCTGCTACTTATGGCTATACATTAAATTAATGTCTCAGCAGTCTTGTCTTCAAAGTAATCATCTAATTTGTAACCTTTCTTCATACGAATGCTTTTGATGTAAGCAATATTAGCACTTTGGGAGTTTGTTTGAAGTTTGTTAGATGGAGTCGTATTGGTTGACATAGAAGTCATACGTTCGAAGATGAAGTCTGTTCATTTTTGCACTGTCAAATATTATGATAACCGGCTTTTAAATTATAAGTGTCTTTATTGACATAAAGCTATAACCACCGATTTGTATTTAGGGTAAATTAAGTAGTTTGATTACTTACTCTTGCCTATAATTGCCAGTAGTATATTATGTTAAGTTACGACAATATCAAGATACGAGGTCTTTTTGGTATGTTAGAAGAAGGCGAAATCTCACTTCGTAGGTTGTAAAATTTGTAAAATATAACGAAATATATTGCATTTGTGACTGGTGTTTTTAGGGCGCGAAACTCATAATTCCAGCTGTTGAAGAACTCATAGCCTGACGTCCTTTGTCCATCGCGAGCGATCTTTGATTGATTTTTGATAAATGAGGCAAAAAAATAATTAAGCGCCTTCGTAATCCAGAGGCTCCGTTAACGATCAGTCACAGCTGTTAGTCAGATAACGGTTATTAAAACAATAATATAATTTAAAAGGCTAATAAGAATTTTTACCGAGACCTCAACCACAACTAAACAAAAAATAAGCGTATTAACGAAGCAAGTAGCTAAAAATATCTTGTATGTCGATCTAAGAATGTAAAAGTATTTTTTTAAGGAAAATAAAAAGTGAAAACTTACCTAATTACTGCAGTACACTAAAATTTTACACAATTATTTTCGCTTGCAACACTCGAACTGAATCCCGCCCAAAATTGCGCGCGAAATTCAAATCGAACGACGAACTCGAATAGACTTCGTATGTTTTAAATAGAAAAATTCAAAACTAGAAATTCTTAATCGATCGTCAGTATAGATAACTAAGATTATTAATTATCTTTATTATTTTATCATCGTACAACCTCTAAAGTGGTATTTATTAGGTTGTGCGCGTGCGCGAAGGAATAGCGCGCGTCGGCTACTGGTGTGGTGGTCGGATTGTATGAACCTTGAAGACTACTGAAAGAACCCCGCCTTTTGCATTCTTTGATTCAAATTAGTTCTACCATGTAGCGTTTTAGTAATTCAATCCAGTTTGGTCCTTCAATTTTTTGACGCTGAGAAAGTCATTTAACGTAATCTTTACACGAGCACTTAATTCCGCATTAGAACCTAAATATTTACGAAATAGTGCATTGATTAATTACCTTTTAGACAACATTACTATTTCAAATTGATATTTAATTATTGAAAATCGGTTAAATCATATTTTAATAATACTTTGCGTTTCTGTAGTTGTAAACTTTATTTTAAAATATTCATCAATAATTACCCTAGTTTTGTTTTATTTATAAACTAACTATATTTCCTAGCCGTACTTTTGTTGTTCCAATAATAATAAGTGTAGTAGTATATTTTATATAGTTAAAAGAACAATCATAGGGATGATTAGAATTGAGTTGGTCGTACCCGTACCTGAACAGGTTTCCTTCATTGGTGTGGATAGTAGGTAGGGCTATTGACTGTAATACACAAGGACGGCATTTAATCGTATTTATGCCGCGGCTCTAGCCTGCAGTATTATATAGACTAGTTTATAATTCGGATATAAATTAATAAGTATACAATCATATGTAAAAATAACTTTTGTTTTATTTTAAATCCGTAGTAGTTATATTCAGGGATGTCATGGAGCTCTGTAACCTTAACCGAAACTATCGGACATTCGAAATAAATATATATGCGAAACCGTAATCGAATCCGATAAAAAAGTTTCGGATAATTTTGGATAGAGGCAGAGTCTAAATAAAGCACGTTAAGATTGGTTTACGCTAACCGATCCGATAAATTAGCCGCATCGTTCTAATTGTAGACAGTTTTTATTATTTAATTTGTGTTTTTCTGTGATTATAATACCACATAAAAACTAGAAACAAAGTCAAACTTTGCAAGTACATTTTATATTTTTTCCAAGTCGTAAATCATCTAATATACATAACCGAAATTATCGGAAACAATCCGATAATCCGAAATAAGTTCATATCCATAACCGTAAACGAAACCGGTAAAATATTATTCATATATCCGTATCCAAAATTCATATCCATAACATCCCTAGTTAGGTACTAGTATTGACGATAAGTATTATAATATTTTTAAGTTGCTCGAGTACAGCCAAATGTTTAGTTTTAGGCATGGATAAAACCTAGAAAGTAACGAAGGATATGTACATGTAATTGCAACTTCATATAAATATAGAGTAACTTTAACATCTTAAAAACGTCGCGATGCATTGCATTTAACTGGGAAAAAAAACAGACATGAATAGGATGATTGGCGTCACCCTGTTTTGTATCTGTGAAACGAAAATAAACAAGTAAATTATTGCTTAAAGTTGAAGATGGCCAACATTTTATAAAGATTACATACTTGTCGTGCAATGACCGCTTTTATGATAGTACGTCAATGGCTTCATTGGTCTAGGCTGCGCTTGTAAATAGCCATTTCTTAATATTTATATTTATAAAAAAATTAGTATACGTTACAGATTGATAGACTTCAAAATTGTATGATCGATCACTAAAAAGTTGCCTCATAATATACTGTTTTATCATGGAGAAGGTTTTTATATTACCCCTTTGTTACATGCCACTAGATGGCGTTGTTGCTAGACATACCTGTGTATTTTTTTTTGTTTTGTATACAAATCTGCATACCACTAACAACATAAATTAACAATATTATGTGTACTGTATCATAAGTAGAACAAACTACGATAACTAAACAAATAATCATTTTTAAAACAAAATTAAATTGCTAAACAAAATAATTCATTGTAAAACGTTTGGGTAATTTAATACAAAATGTGACCTCGTCTGTTGTTGAAAACTTGTTGACACCGATTATACGTAAAATTGATGAATCTATTTAAGTTATTCAGGGGCAATCGGTTCCAAGGGAATTTAAAAGATCCTTTATCCGTTGCGTTGCTGTGTATCTGTCCAAGTCCACTAAAATACGTCTCTGGAGCAAATCCCATGCGTGCTTCATGTTTTGAAGTCTTGCGATTGTGCAGGTCAGGCCAATTGAATTGAAAAAAATGTTTTTCATTGCCAAGCTTTTTCTGATCCAAACCTACCTGTATGCGAACGCGCATTGTCATGGATGAACGAGTAATTGGTGCCAATGATGGCCAATATAAGGCCTAAGAACATGCTCTACTTAATTTTCAGCGTTCTTGTTTCCATTTATAAAAACGAGCTCAGTTCATTAGTTCTTCATAATGCCCGCCCATACCACAAACTGTATGGATGTACTTTCTGGACGCACCTCAGCCTTTCAGTATTTCTCGGACGACGATACACTCTTACCCTACTTATGTCAAGCCTAAACTCAAATCGAGACTCATCGCAAAATAAAATTTGTCCCACTTCTCTTTGGTCATTGTTATGTGTTCTCTAAACCGTTCATTTCGACGAGCGCAATTCCCGTAACGTACAGGGCACCACATTGGGCGTCGTGCTCGTGGGCCGTATTCACGCAGCCAATTTCGTACGGTTTGTGGACTAACAATAACACCATTTGAATTTTGTTGCCTTAAATCTATCTCTCGGGTAAAATCGGCTGACGTTATGCAGACGGTTGCATGTATCGGTCTTGCCGAGTGGTTGTACTCCTTCCGCGGCCTGGGTTCGGCACAGCGACATCGGTGTTAGTGTAACACTGCCACAGACTGCAAATAACGCCTATGTAGACATAAAAATGCAGAGATACCAGTAATTGATTTCTTCCCGCTTGCAAAATCCCTACAGCTCTTTGTATTTCATTTGCGGTCAAATGTTGTCGCTTCATGACGTAAAGAATGTGTCACAATTCAATTTTGTCGTAAAGTCTTCTAATTATCTATATCTATACATATGAAATCTAACTGATCTCTTTCTGTACATGAACGATATATGAGAAAAAAATATTATTAGGAACCTTTATTAACACAAGAGAATATAAAAAAATAGCTGTTAGAATTTTTGTCTGTTTGCCTGTGCGTTTGTTCGCGCTAATCTCAGAAACGGCTTAAATGATTTCGTTCTGGATTTTACTACTATATTGCAGTAAGCATCATTTAATACTTAATGTTTGTTTCATTGCAATCTGTCCATAAATAAGAAAGTTATAAATTAATTTTAAAAATACGGGTACTATTTATTAGCGTAAGGCGTAGTTTTTCCGAGGCGAAACGAGGCCAGTTTGTTAGCTGTTAATATAATACATTCAATACTAAATGCCAAGTTTTAATCAGAAGTGAAAACATAATCGAAAAGTAACAACCAGCCAGTGTGTTGTTATCTGGAATAAAAAAGGTTTTGATTAGTGTATATGTGTATGCATGTATGTATATATATTATCATCTTTGTGATTGATATATATTTATTATTTAGATACGTACTAAATTTGCTTCACTGTATTAGTTTTCAACTTTTTTGGCTAACTAGATTTATACAAATTTTCATACATAAATAAAATACGATTGAGGGAATTCTTAAACACAGCAATAGCGGAGTATATACCAACAATTTGTTAATAAAAAAAACACCCCTACATTTAGATCTTGAATTGTTGTCCAATCGATTATAAAAGAATAAAGTACCACGAAGTCAGTTTATACCTCCAAATCAGAAGGATCGTTGTATAAAAAAAATCCATGCATTTCCGGGCTTTTCATTGGATTTTATAATATAGATTTATCGTTAGTAATTATTTAAAACGAAATAGACGAGGCTGAATCCAACAATAGCCGTTGCCATTGCGCTCCAAGAATAAACAATATTTATGAGCAGTACCACGAAATGCATTGTTCCAGATTGACCTGCAAACCGTGACTCCTTCACAATGTCACATCTCTTTATAGAAAACGTAGTATTTGTCTGTGAGTTACGATTCCACAATACTTTATTAAACTCAGGTCTCATAATGAGGTAAGCTAGACAACACACGATATTCTCCAGAATATTGCAGCAAACTCCAGGTATCCAGGTACACGTTGCTTTCGAAATAAAAAAAAATTGATATGTTTTTTATACACAACATTTAAACTCGAAGTTTTAATACGATTCTATTGAACTCAACTCGAAAGTACCTGTGAACGGAAGTGAAATTTCAAAAAAGTGAGCACAGATCTGTTCTTGAATACAAGTAACAATCCTGATGGGTACATGACACTTTGATTCATGGACAACCTGTCAGAAGTGCTTAAGTAGACCGAAAGCCAACTTATGTACATTAGTTAGCTCGCAAACTTTTGATCTCGCCGAATAATGTTTACCCTTGTCAATTTAAGTCATTGGTTGCTGAGCAAGATGTAATATACTCATAGAGATAAAATACTATTGCTATTTTCTGCGAGTGCAGCATCAGTAGCAACTAGTCTAGTTATAGACCTACTTTGTAGCTGGATTTACGAGAAAAAAATAATTGGAAACGTTTGCGTTGAAGCGAATCGAGGGTTTCGATGATATTATTATGCCGTGGTTATCATTTTTTACTCTAGTATTATAAATAGATATATCTGCACGCTATGAATTAACATTGCTTTCAGTTTTTCTTGCAATATAATTAAAATTATTTGTAAAACAGTTAAATAAACAGATCCACATCAGTTTTCTCTTCTCGGAGTAATACAGTTTTACATGAAGTACATGAATTAAAACTATAAGTTGTACGTCTATTAATCATATGAAGTAAAGCAAATGTTAGTTTTGTGTACGTGGCCACAAACGACAAATTTGTTATGGTAGAATTTTCAAATGTAAGTACTTATCCTGACCGCCAGTATGAAGGTTATACAATAAACTGAAATAAAACACGTTTTCATTACTGAATGTATTAGAAAGTTAGATGAACTAAGAATAAACCCCTATCTTATTGAGCGTAAGGACCTTTTAGGAAGTCGATGAAGGATGGAGCAGACATTTATATGATGGACAATTGTTTGTTTTTATATTATTTTTTATCTATCACGAGAAAACCCATATGCCCACTCATTTTTCCCAATAGTTTTCGTAGCTGTATCTTCATGACCTACAATGGGATTCTATAACACACGTACTTTCCTGATGCTGCAGCGCTTATAGCTTATGACTCGCGCTGGTTGTTGCTTACGAACCGAGAAAGTACTGTCGGGAGTTATTGAGAGTTTAATGGATGATTAAATTATAATAATATAATTATTAATAATATAATTGTTTTAATTATATTTTTATTATAATTATTGGTGGTAGATTTCTTCAACGTTTCCTTATTTTATATTAAGCCGCCCATAATTCGTTATGGTAAGATAGCAGTCATTTAACCATTAGAGAGGAGGTAGGTTTGGCCTCAATCCTGCCAAAAATCCACACTGGACTAACGTTGAATATACTCCAGTGAAAACACCTGAATGTCGAGAAGAAATACATGTTTTTTTTTTTACATAAAATAAGTTAATTCTTGACAACAATCCCACCTGATGGTAAGTGGTGACGAAGTCTAAGATGTTGAACGCACTAAATAATAAATAGCCTATTCACTCTCCTCTTCAAGACTCCCACATCGTAAGTAGCCGGGAACACCGACGCGGGCAAGTTGTTTCAGTCCTTTGTAGTGCGCATGATGAAAAAAGACGCCAAACCGTGTCGTCCGTGCCGGTGGTAAGTTCACTACGCAAGGGTGAGTACCTTCCGTACGTCGAGTTGTCCGATGGAGGAACGGCGATGGGGGAATTAATTGGATCAATTCCTGAGCACACTCTCCAAAATGTACCCAATCCTGCGCCTGTGCTCGAGGCTTTGCAGATTGGTTCCAACCAGGTCTGGGTCACCATGGAGCCTCTTTGCACGCCTCTCCATCGAGTCTAACGCAGATAGATGACATTTGGCAGCATCAGCTCAAATGTGACAACTGTTCTGTATTAGACGGATAATGCATTGAAGCCAGTTTCTGCTGTGTACGATGAATCCTACGATAGATGGCTACCGAGTTAAGTCATAGAGTTATACTCTAAGGTAATGTTTCGTAAGCAGTGTAATTACATGTCTCAAAGTTTGTAACGAACAAAAAAATTAATCGAATATTTGGTTACGGTGAAGTTGAAACAGAATTGGGTCACGTATCTACAGAATTTTTCGTTTAATAAACTAGAGAAAGAGTTTTTACACGATAGTCACTGAAAGAATCGCCTGTTTTGTAGCCAACTGTATACGGAAGAATTTTAGTTTTATTTTGACTTCCATAACTCTGAGTGTGTAATATTTTTTAGGTAGTTTATTGTCACTTTTTCTTCGGAACCTGCTCATGAATGCACTTAATTAAGCGATGTGGTGAGCGGTGGTGTATCGATGTGAGCGATAACTCTCATAGTTGTTTTTTAAATCAATATCATATCGAATAAACAAATTCAATGCCTTATTATGTAAGTAACATCGAAGATCCAAGGTAACGAGGTAAGTATTCGTGGTTAGCCCAGGAGATTTAAAGAAGACTGAACTGAAAATATCATTTTATAGTTTAAAGAACATTCAGAAACATCACGGACTATTTTATTACATCGTATCAGCAAAACCCGATGTCATGTGTCGTCCGTACGGTTGATGGCAGGCGGTAGAGACTTCAGAAATATGAATTTGTATTTTCACATCTTATTACTGTGCCACTGGGCCGGCTCCGATCTCCTGACACAAGGAGAGAGGTTAAGGCTATGTGTTGGTTGGAAGACATTAAGAACAGCCAAAGTATGCGGGTTTTCTTTACCGAATCAATTAATTTCAAATTCGTGCATCCTAATCCTAATATTATAAAGAGGAAAGCTTTGTATTTTTGTATGTTTGTAACGAATGAACTCAAAAACTACTGAACTGATTTTAAAAATTGTTTCGACATTAAAATGCTACATAACATGAGTAACATAGGCTATATTTATCACTAAAAAAAAAATAAGGGATCCTTGCTAAAACTTCAGTAACGTGAACCAAGGTGTAAAAAAATTTGCTTAAAAATTTCTTTCATCGCATACGTCATCATGGATAAAGTACCCGTGCCAAGCCGGGGCAGGGCTCTAGTAATCTATAATTGACTTGGTAAAAACGGAGCAATAATTGGTTGGTAAGAGCAGTAAAAGACTCAATCATCCTGGTCAAGGTAGATTAGAAAGATTTCTGCCACAGTTACTCGTACATTACAATTAAACGTTCAAGATTCGAACCCGGTCCCGGAGTAGGTGACCGAAAGTCCAAACATTGGACTGTCGTGCCATTACATATATCAATCAAATTTTGCATTTCTCATATACATGATCATTATGGCACGTTCTGGTACGTGGGTATAACTTGTGTAAAAACGACAATTTAAATCAAATTAAATCATTGAAGTACTTATGTTCAGTTTTTTAAAACTAATTTGGATGGAATTTAAATTGTAGACTTGTTTTTTTTTTTTAATTTAATTGCAAAAAATGTTGCCCACAAGTAGATTTTAGTTATTTACGACAAGGAAACACGAACTTGTTTGGTAAAATCCAGTTGAACTCGCACAAGATGCAAGTTACAATGGCTCAAGCTATTTTATTGAATGTTTTTATTTAACAATTGGCGTACAAAAAAATCTACTCGTCAGTAAGTAGTTAAGTAAACGAAACTGTGTTTTGCCAACAAAATGTTTTATTTTTATTTTTCATCGACACTGTGAGGTAAAAAAAATAAGGAATTTCTCAAACAAGAAATTGTATTACAACTGAGGGGTTATGTTTAAACGAGGCCTTCTCTGGTGTTCCGTGTGAGTCAGTGTACATGTCACTGTACTGCTGAGAGAGACTTTGCTATATAGATGTCATAATTTCACACACCTTTGTGAATAAAAATTATGTGATATATTCTTTGTTACTGAAAACTGACTGTCTTAAATAGATATCCTCCGTCGCATCATACGAAAAGTGAAATGTAAGTTATTCAGGCCCATATCCATTCAGATAACATTCAGCAGAATGTAATGGTTGGCTTAATTTATTTTCTTGTAAGTTGCTGGCGCGGTATGGAATTGAATAGGTGATGACCCAACATTTCTTGAACGCATATATCATGCGGAGACAGGTTGATGTTTCGGTTGTCACGATGCCAGAGGCCTTTCGGAAGTATTTGTGATGCTTGAATTAGCCACATATCCATCCATCAATCCATTCTGAAACGGCATTATCAACTTAATAAGAAAGAAGATAAGAAATAGACTTAAAAGATTTCTGACTTGCGATCGAACATGAGTGGACATTCAGAATTTGAATTGGTATATAGATTCAAGGTACACAAACCACAAAGCAGCAGTAAATAAGTTATTAGATATTGAAACTAACTCCAGCGTTCAGAATAATTTCCTCACTATTTAATCATATGTATTAGGTTAACTTTTTATTCAGTATTAATGGTATTTTTTTTTTTGAATATCCGACAAACGAGCAGAAGAGCCACCTGATGGTAAGTGGTCACCGTCGCCCATGGGAATCAGCAAAACCAATGGTATCACTGATGCGTTGTCGGCCAGGAAATTAGAAGGTAAGAAAGAAAGTACTGTCTCTCAAGCCCCCAGCCGGAACACGACGAGTAGTTTGGCGGATGACTCAAGCAGGTGGGTGGTAGCTAGCCAGGCAGGCTTCACGAAAATATAATAATACTAGTAATAAAATTAATGACTTAATAATAATACTGATAATATAATCTTTACGCGTAGCCGTACCACCAATAAAGCTGAAAATACAAGTCGATAAGAAAGAATCGAAAACATGAATTTAAGTGGAATCGCCACAGACAGTGTCAGAGATAGCAGCAGACTTTGGTGCAAATAAAAAAACAATTTTAATTCATTTGCGTCAACTCGGAAAGTAAAAACTCCAAATGTGGTTACCGCATTAATTCAGTGAAACTCGTCAGTACTCCCGCGTGTTGGTATGATTACACAGTCTCTTAAAATCTCTTTAGACAATTATTGCACATATGATTGTTACAATTGCAAACAATGATGGAAATGTCCGTCATTATAAAACCGACATGGATCAAATTATTCTCGTCCACTACTCTTTCAGGTTAACGCTCGACAGTGCCTTGTTTAAATTTATTATCTCATTTTAGAACAATTTTTAGTTTTACTTTTTGAAGTCGTTACAATTTTTTTTTAATTTTTATTTGAAGATTGAATTAACTTCCTTTTAATAATAATATAAAATGATATGCAATTCCAACGAGGCAGTCTATACTGCTTCAAGCAATTGGTTCTCGTTCCCAGATTTTGTAGCAAAGAAATCAATCAATGACGAAAATCCATCGATAACACTTATATATTTAAATTGAATAAATCTATGATTTCCAAAATTTCTTTTTGCTTTTTCGATCTAATATAACAAACAATGCAACGAAGATAATTTTACAAGGCTACCATAAAGTACTTAAGAATATAGAATAATGGTAATTCAAAAACAAAGAAAAAATATATTTATTTACAGCAAGGCGCTTTTCACACGACTGTACTTTGTTTTTGTCATCCCTTAATTCTCATACATTTCTTCAATAAAAAGTTGGCAACCCTAAGTAATGGAATATATGTATATATAAAATGGAAGTACCACAAATTGATTACCGGTTGCATTTGATTTATGTAGATTATAATTGATCCCATTGACTTTATGGCAAGTCACTATGAGACGTAAAAATATTTATATAATCGATGTTGTAATTTTAGTACTAAAGCTCAATTCACGATTTTGTGATCGGTGTAACAGTAGAAAAGACATGCATTTTAATGAAGTCGTATGAAAATGTCGTCGTCACAAAAACAGAAAAGTTGCATTCTCCAATTTTTCCTTAATAATCATATATGAAACTCACTTTTGAACCTGTCTAAATATTCAGATCACATAGATTTGAACTGGTGTATTCAAAACTCACTAGATGGCGTTGATTCCTTATGCATCATGCAATACTACGGGTTATTAAATTATCACGTATATACACAAAAAATACGAAATAACACAAAACATTTATAAATCCCCCAGCGACAACCCATATCTCCGACCACATGCAGGATGTCAACCGCTAACACGAGACATTATAATTATGTCTGAGGTCATCTCAAGAATACGCAAATTGATTTTTTTGTGATATCGGCCATGTTATTTATGATAACTGTATCCCGGAAATATCAATGTCACTTTGATGTAAATTAACCTCCTAGTTGAGTGCAACATAATAAACCTGTATCATTAGAAAAAATGTCAGTTCTATTGAATATTTATAATAAATTAAAAACAACGGCAAAAAAGCAATGTCCAGGCTTAATAACAAAATTTATCATAATAATAATGTTGTTATTACATGTCTTATGTTGTACTTAAATTACTTTAATTAAAGTAGTGTGAATCTTTAAGGGGAACATTTAAAGAAATAAGTGTACTCACTGTAGGCTGATAATATATTTCTAGCAATTTGTAGTTATTAAAAAAAACTTAAATATGTACATCAGAAAATTGATACAAACAATCGAAAAAAAAGAAATAGGCATAATTTATTTACGTCATTATATCGCCTTAAAAACTTTTAGCGTTCTTTTATGGGACTCGAAGTTCGTTTTTACTATGAGGTTCCAAAGTTGATATGTGATTTACGTATTGAAAAAGTATAAAGTTTGTTATCGTATACATGAATATATTAATAACAATGCCTGGAAACAACGGTGTCGAAACAAGTTCCGTGCAGGTTAAAACTTACTTTGTAATTGTCATATGTTGTTTTAAAAGATGTGCTGAGGAGTTTCTTACTATGATTTTTCTCCTCAATGTTAAAGCACCTTTTCGAAACGGCAGTAGAAGCAAAATATGACGCCCACAAGTGTATTTTCAAAATACCTAAATGTTTAAATGATTTTGATTTTGAATTTTCTTCAGATAAATGTAAAATACTATTCTTACAAAAGCTCCTTCAGTAGACAGGTTGCTTTAAATCTGTCTGTTACAAGGCATAAAAAATGCTTTGCCATTATGACCTATCAAAAGATTTTTAACTAGCTTTGTATATTTGAATGCTCTTTTAAATTATCTTTTTAAATAATGAAATGTAAGCTTTAACACAACAACATTTTTATTATTTTTTTAACGTTATTACTAACATCACAAAACCTTGTCAAGCCTTGTCTAATGTGATCTTGATGGCGATAACATGTCGCGACCTACCGATTACTAAATGCTGCTTTAGTTTATCATGCGCTGAATCTTGCAATATTTACTTCAAAACACCACAGTTTACTTTTTCCATAAAAGTGAAGATTGCCGAGAAACTTTAATAAAAAATACGCATAATATAAACGTAACGTAAAACAAAATAAAAATAGGGTGCGACGGTCGCCGAAAGTTGTTGCAGTGACGTCACCGCAACATTGTCATTTACGTAATCTCGGAAGACAATCAATGCCAAGGTAAACGTGACGTCACCCTATTGAGAATGAAAGTGCTTTAGCGAGTCGCACTGTAGTTATGTAGTTGATTGAATTGATTTTGCTCGCATTATTTTACGGTTATCAAATCGAACGTGCATGGAAACATGGTCGCTCAGCAAATATATTTTATATAATGTAGAATTATTTAAAATTTATTGAAATAAATGCTCCGTTAGCCGAAAGCTTATGACAATATTCATAATTGGCCGAGTTAAACCATTTTAGACTCGATCAATACTTGAGCAAAGGACTAGGTAATAGTGGAAAAAATTCTTGAGCATTTCGGAGGACACTATGAACCCCCGAAGCCTGTTATACAGTAGTCCTTAAATCCTGTCGGAGGCTTTGAGGCGGCGTAAGAACTTCCGATAGTTGAGTTGGTTACTCATCCCTCCATCAAACCACACTGACGAGACAGTGAAGTGCGCTCTAGGCCAAGGAGTTGGAAGTGAATAGGTTATTTACTTCTTACTACTTGTTGTTTGTAGTAATTTTCCCTACCTTAATAAAATGGGAAAACCCTAGTACAGTCATTTATTTATACTAAACTAAACAAGCGGCCATAATTCCTGGTATTAATAATTCCATGAGACAAGGCGGTCCCCTTCCAATTCGCAGTCCTTGAACTTGAGTTTAACTGACTTTGTTTTACGCCTAATGAGTTTTAATTATTTATATGAATGTAGCTGACGATAGAACCTGAAGCACGGAATATCATGGAATAGTAGTTGCATTAGTTAAGCCATTTTCAAGGCTTTAAGGGACATAAAATCTTCCGAGACTCATGTTTACCCTTGATCCCTCCACTTATTTATATTGGAGTAGCGTGGCGTTCGTGAACTCCAAGTCTTCTCAATTAAAAATCAATGATACCAATAAATGGAATGCAATTTGCTTCGTTAAAGTGGTCAGTACATCTAAAGAATGAGTCTCACAGAGTATAATAATAAAGAAATAAATAAATAATGTTTATTCGGAATAAGGCTGTGTGTGTATGATGGGTACTAGCGCTCTTGCGAGGAGTTAACATTGTACTAAAGTAATAAAGTGTAGTGCATATACATTTGAGGTTTAGACCGAAATAAATGTAGTTGTAATATGCGAGCATGTCTTGTATATCTGTGTGTGTGTGAATGCATGCGTGCGTCGACGTACGTGCGTCTGCATGTGTTAGTGATGTTTTAGCACACTTTATAAGTTGTTCCGTCTTATCACGTCATACTTTCGCGTCTGTATCCAAGTAATAATTTCTTTTTTGCATTGTTGTCATGAACATACATATAATTTCATGGTGTATTGTTTGAGCCCTATATTTTTCTCGTTGTATTAATTATAAATTACAATATTTATTTATAAGTTTTTAATTTATGGATGGATTGCAATGAAACAAACTTTAAGGTGATGCTACTGCAAAATATTAGTGAAAACCTGAACGAAATCTTTTAAGCCGTTTCTGTGATTAGCACGAACCAACGCACAGACAAACAGACAATTCTAACAACTATTGTTTTGTTTTTTATTGCGTTAATAAAGGCTCCTAATAATTATTTATCTCTTATATCGTTCATCTACAGAAAGCGATAAGTTAGAATTTTATTATAGAGATATAGATAGATAGATAAATTAATAAAGTTGTAAATATAATTCCATATGATATTAAATTAGGCATATTGTATGGTATCGTTGCTTTTTTCAAGTTTTAGCATTAAGTTGCATACACAAGTGATTGATAAGAACACATCTTAAAAGTTCAAAAGTTACGACTTTCAGAACAGCCCTCGGCGCTGGTTCCAGTATTAAGCCATTAGGCTTTGGTGCCTCACTTCATACGTAATTATTGATTGACATAAGGCATAGTATAATGTTATTAATCTATCTAATTTACTATATAAATCTGTGATGTCTCTTTGTTTGTACGTTCCATTTATGATAGATATTCGTTTTTTGACTTACTACATCAATTTGACTATAATCATGTTTATATAATTAATCTCTTAACCCCAACGAAGTCGGAAGGTGCCGCTAGTATTAATAATCGGCGGCGCATCTTAACTTTTAAAAACAAAGATTAGTTTTCTTACTCTTACGAGATGCGGCTGCCTGTTTAGCAAGCTGTCCGTTTGAACTCACAAGTATTTGGCGGTAGTGGAATACTGAGCTGAGGACGTGAACACGGAGAAGGTGTAGTGATAAACCAATTAATTATCATCTATGGCACACCACTGCTCCTGAGTACTGTAGTAGAACAAATCAGGCAGCACCTTTCAAACTAAAACATAAAGTTCCTCGAAGGTACTTTAAGACGGAATCGACAATCTTTATTGATTAGTGGTCCGCTGCGAGGCACGAATATTTTCGCGTTACTGAAAAGGCTTAAAACACACTCTGAAGTCCTTGTACAGGTTTGTATCGGTCCTAGGAAGCCTTCAAGATATCTTGTCATTACCTGTCACCCACTCAAATACCGATCGAGCCGACAGTTGCGTAACTGCCGATCACTTACGACCGACTTAAAAAGTTGGGCTGTGATAGTAAGTAGATGAAATATATCTAGCTATCTTGGAAGAATAATAAAAAAGAATAACAAAGTTAATGTAATTACAAATGTTTATGTATCTAGACCGCAACTTTTCATTTCAATAGCTGGCGAACTAGCCGACGGGCCATCTAATGGTAGGGGATTACTGTCAATCAGGAATGGCAATCATCGATGGCATCGCCAACGCGGCGATAAAGTAATTATTTCCTCGCTTAAATGCTGGGTCACCGAAATTGCAAAATGTTGATAAATAAAAGCAGATTGCTAGCCGGGCAGATTGACAATCCTACCACCATCCGCGATTTCCGTCTTCATTAAGCTATATTTTTGGTACGTGGCGTCCAAAAGGGGAATTGGGCGCCATAGCCTCGTTCGTTGCTCAGATACACGAAGAACCCGGAATATAGATAGTTGCGAAGGACATATGAAGCTAGCTGAAGTCTGTTTAAAGTATATTTCTTTGCCGCGTTGTTCAATTAATTTGTATAACGTGGGAGGTATGTGAGTCTTATCATGCGTCATATGACTTATAACATATTTACTTATAAGCAAACAAAATGGAATTACCCACATTATTATATGGAGGTAGCCGGACACGTAAAATATTAATTAAACACATTATAAGACTACAAGATCACTTATAACACCGAGCAACTCGATATATTTCAATGCTGCAACTACAACAGTGTTTTTTTTTCTATAACTCTTATGTATACTTGTTTTAAATAGATGTATTATCTACATATACTGTATTTTCATGCTGTAAATATTTTTTCTCTCATTATCTTGAAGGACGAACAATTTATATCATTATTGAACTGTACTTTCGTTTAGGTCATGCTCACCTGCGTATCTTACATTACTTTTCAAGCGGAAGATACAATGACATAACATCTTAGTTATGGAGTTTAAGAATCTGCAGATTTTACTAGTGTTTGAGAGTACGTTGAAATATCGGGATTGGAAATACATAGTTGGTGTTATACATGATTAAGGCACGCATTGATCTATGTGTGTCGATAAAAACACGTTGAGTCGAAAGTTTAAGACCCGTGTTGGGACGACGATTCCGTTCGTCAGGTTTGAGGTTTGAGGAAGTGTTTGGGTTTCAAGGGTCTTGCTTTTTATCAAAGAAGTAGACACAAGGTGATCGACCTCACTTTTCAGTGTACGTTTGGTCGTTCATCATGCCATAAGATATCTATCGGCAGTCCACTTATTGATGACGGGTAGAGGGCTGCTCTAGGAGCGTTCGGAGGTATGGTTACGCCTCACTAGGACACGCTTTAAAGGATACTATGCTATAAAAGGCGCGTGTGGCACCTACCCTAACGCCAACGCGTACCGTGCGTACATACTGTATTATACCACCGACTCCAAAACAGGTGTATAGCCAATAGTGTCGATGTAATGAATTGCTCGCAATTCCTAACGTACGCAGAATTGCTTGTTAACATTATAAAATTGCTGTCGGAATAAAAGTGGAGCACAAAAATGATTAGAGTCTAATTTAATGAACAGCTTATTTTATACAACCCACTTTGAAACGACGTCAATACTCGTCAGCGTAAATGAAATAAAAAAAGGAAATAATCCCAAAGTACTCATATGGAACGCTATTCATAATGTATGCCACCAATAAAAAGCATAAAAGTTTGATTTTTTTTGTACGTTTTTTTTATTATTTGAATAATTAAAGTGGCTAGCAGTAACAGTCCTAGTAAAAATCTTGTTGGCTAAATTTAGAGTAATATTTGATGAGATCAATTTAGTTACTTGAGTTTGATTTAGTGTAAAATTTTAAAACACATTAAGAAATTTATATATCATACCGGTTGTTAAGCTCTAGTGTTGCAACATGAACTTCGATGATAAACACCACTCCACGCCATTCCGGTTCTACGGCCCATACTTCTACCAAGAACAATGTAATAAAGTATCTAAGGTATTAATTGCAATTAATTTGATTCTATTCACAAATAGGGTTACCGTGGGCTTTAAAAGGAAAAATCCGTGTTACAAGAAATAACATATGTTTCCGATTGCAGTTACAATAATACAATTTAACCTTCTCCAAGTACATGCATAAAGGAATTGTTATTGATCTACTCATAAATTAGGACGACGACAGACGTGACATAGGAAGGGGCTTTGCAGGAAGTCATGAGTTCAAGGGTCTTTATACCGAGTGTTTCTGACTGGTTCTGTTGGTATGTAACTACTATTGTAATTTTAATTACGAAGTTGTTCGTTTCGATTTGATATTTGATATTAGGAATTCGAATTATCATTATATCTTGATTTATTGAGGTGTATTTAACGAAGCTACATTGAATAAATTTGAATTTACGTCAGCCATTTCCTTATAATAAACAAGCGAGATTACGATGCGTTTTCGAAGGATTCAAAGAGGCGTGTATTAAGATATAATAATATAACTTTATTAACCGAATGATTGCTAATTAATAATCTGCTTTTAATAATGCGAAGGGTATCACAATCAATTTATCTTATCTAGAAATTTATTAAAAAAACGCAATCATAGTATAACTTTTAAATTGCGCGTACCAAGTTTGAGTGAGATAATTTTTTCATGGCAGCAAAATTAACATAAGAGCAATATTTTTATCTTTGTGTGACTTAAGTAAAGTTGCTTAGGTACCTTAGTGTCCAGTTGTTTAGAGTAACACGCTTTACAGTTAAATTATTAGGTATTTCGGTGGTCTAGCCCAAGGCGGTATAAAGGATTGAACTATTTGTAATTACTTTAAATGGTGACCCCAATCCATTAATAGTTAACTTGAGGGCAAATTATTTCAAACAACGTGCGAACAGGCTCAGAAGACAGATATAGATGCAACATTTTAACAAAAGAACTCAGAAAATATAAGTTGAATATAATATATAAATTTTTTACATACAAAATTTTAATTGTAATTAAACACATATTCACATTGTCAGAACATGACCAAGTAAATATTTTAACAAAAAAACTAACGTCAATTTGAAGAAGGTGATTTGACTTCAATTTCTTCGTTTTGTCTCAAATTTTTCATCTCTCAGGGTGGTTATTTTTCAAATTTAAGTAGAGCCAAACGGGAATATATATTATGTATACCCTATCAAACGAAACAGGAATTATCAAAATCGGTTAATAAATGAAGGAGTTCTGAGGTAAAGCATAAAAAAAAATGCAAACGAATTGAAAACTTTCTTCTTCTTTGAGGTCAATAAAATTATGCTAATGGCGGTTTTATTGCATCTATAACTATCTTTTAACAACGTGACGATGACGGTATGTGTGTTGGTATATACTTTTATCATAATTGCATGTTTTCCTTTGTGGGCGGGAGGGAGGATTCATGCATGTGTAGAATCAGACATGTATATACATGTATATACAATCAGACATTGTGCTTGCGGATTGTTGCAAAGTAAATGAATACTAATTTAATATCTCTTAACAAGTTGTTTTAGAGAAACATCAAAAAAAATGCAGTAAATGCAGTGCTTTCCATATTTAAAATTTGCTTGTGTTGGTAAAAAAAAAAAAAATTTGTAAAATCCTCCTAATGAATGCGTCGACAATTTCCCTAAACAGTCATCGACATCATGTATTGGCATATGGAATATGAAAATTGGATATAAGTAATAATAGAAATTCAGAATAGCAATAAAATATGTCTTTTACAGTTGTTTTCATACGAGTATTTCTCCGCTGTTAACAACAATGAACTTGGCTGATATGCAAAGGTCATTAGCAAATTTAAAGGAAAAAATATGTTAAGGATTTACACGTCTCTAAGTACGTGTGAATTTCGACATAAAATACATTACATTCTCTTTATTTGGGTTGCAAGTCATTTCATAGAGAGTGGAGTTTAATGCAATTCTCACTCAGTGCACAGCTCCCTCGCTCGGGGACACCCTACTTAGTCACAGACGAGGCATGGCCTGTGGTCCTAGCGAAAGGCAATCGCACTCGTAAATAGTGGTATCATCTGTGTTTTTTATCTGTCTGGTTATCTACTACCCTCACTCCAGAACAGAATCAACCGTCTAATCTTTTGTAATATTTTATGTATATGTTTGCATTACGAGTTATTTGTTTAAAAAAACGGTAATTGAATATAAGGTATTGGTAGTAATGTTATGGATAAATGTACATACGCTTATATACGAAAATATATAGCAGTAGGAAAATTAATAAATAATATTTAATTTTATTGAAACATTTAGCACGTTTCATTGCTCATAAAATTTTTAAGGCCATCTCAGTATAATTATGATGAGTGGCAGTCATTAAGATAACAGCTCTTCCTGGACGGAGCACTGAGTATCGCGTGACTGATTCTCGGCTTCAAACTTCCGGGAATACGTATCCCCTGATATTGACTTCCACATTCGCCTCGAATTAAGTTAAAACTCAGCACAATTTAAATCAACTGGAGCACCGCTTCTTTCTTTCGTTCGTTATTGTTCTACACCATGGAGGAATCGTTGTTATATATTTCAATAGATGTTGCAATATTCCACGTTACAATAACCTTGAATTTCATGGTGCATCATGATGAATATCTCGCCAGAAGGCTAAACGGTATGTAACCATTCCGCCATAAAATTCTGTATGCAGATTACGTCAACAGAAATTGTTTAATTACAAGTAACAAACAAATTAAATTTAAAGACATTTAATCATTTAGATATTCTGTAAATACACTTTTACCAGTCATTTTTTGCTTCTACTACCGTTTCGAAAAGATGCTTTAACACTGAGGAGAAGAAACAGCGAATGAAACTCCTCAGCACATCTTCTAACACAACATATGGCAATTACAAAGTAAATTTAAACCTGTGCGGAACTGGTTTCGATACTATTATTTCCAGGCGTCCTCGTCTTTAATATATTCATCTATACCATAATATCCTTTACCTATGTACAAGCTGTGATTTAACGCGTCGCTTAAAAGTTCCAATAGGTAACTCACGCATCAAGTTTGGAACCTTATTGTAAAAACGAACTCCAAGCCCCATAACAGAACACTGAACCTTTTGAAGGCGATATGAAGACGTAACCAAATTATGCTTATTTGTTATTTCACGATTGTGTGCATCACTTTTATACATTACTTTGAACAACTTGCATAGCGGGCTTAATAGGTTCTCTTCTCATAATTGAGGAGGCCAAATGCGTCCTCTACCACGTCGCTCCAGTGTGAATTAGTGGAGCGGTCGACGGCCAACTCGAGTATCGAAAATTCTCATACCGCTCGATGCCTTTAGTATGACTTAACGACTGCTATCGGACAATAACGATCTGGATCGATATTAACCTGTAATCTTAAATAACGCTCAAGAAAAATGGCTGAAATGGCCTGATCGCAGTTGCTTTGCTAGTTCGATCACTTACGATCAATACAAGCTGTAAGCGTAGTAGAAATAAATTTGCTTGTTTAATTACATTATAAAGTATTGTCGTCGACTTGTAGCGATACATTTTGATTTAATTTGCTCATAATGAATAATGTTACTTTGCTATATTAAAAGAATATGTATATATTGGCCTCGTAAAATTTGTATTAGCACTTTCTTTGTATGAAGCGAATAAGGTTATATGAAATTTGAGCGATTATTTGTTTTTTTTTTTCATATATTTTGGTTACTGATATTGTGATTTTGGGAGACAATTAAAATGCTCAGTAACAATATTCTTATAACAATAACAAAAATCTCATCAATGATATGACATGATAGTTATAAATAATGCTACTATAGTATTTTAAACTCTTCTGTACAAAAGATTAGGTAATATTTTGTTCCCCTAGTTACAAAATAAAGGTCAAACGCAGAACTGAAGGTCGAAACGAAAAACTTTCACTAAGCAACTTCCTCGTGTTTCGCATTTCGAATTAATTAACTGACCGAAAAGTTTTTGGCAACGACTCAATTGTACCAAGTAGTTAAATTACAAAGTTTTTTATCTCTCTCTCTTTTTCTACTGTTGTTGTAGCTTATCTGTTTTAAACTTGTATAAAACTGTAATGCGATTACGTACATTACAAATATTAATAAAAATACTATGTTCACTAACAATTTTTCTGAATTTGGAAATTTAAAATTGGTAAATATTTCGTATAACAATCTTTAGTGAAGTGTTACTCGGATTTTGGAGTGTAAGGAACCACGTCCAACCTTGTCAGTTGCTTTGAAAAGTTAGTTCGCTTCTTGACCGGTTATTCTTTGACTTTGATTTATATTGTCATGGTTTTTTTAAGTCTTTTACATTTTTATGCAAGTCGTTTCACGTCGTTAGGTATGTTTTTTTTTAAATTTTGGCATAATATGTTAATATTTAAAAATATAAATAAAACAACAATTCATAAACGATAAAAGAATAATTTAAAAAATGTATAAATTTTAAAGTGTTTGTTACACACACCGCATTTTTTCATAAGCATGCAGTATTCATTGACAGAAAATATTTATTAAGTCTGTATGAAGTCCGTCTACTGTAATTAATTATATGAATTTTTGGACAAATATCAATTATAAGATCCGTGTCCTACTAATCACAATAACAAGTTCCGTCCCATTGATTTATTTATCTGTGCAATGTCTGCAATGACGTCGGTCGGCTTTGAATACGGACGTAGGTGTATTTAAAAACAAAATGTTGGGCTTTAACAACATTTTTAAAAGTTAGGATCGATATACGATTATCGATAGATTTTCTAATACGTACTAGCCCAGTTGTTAGAACGTCGGTAAACTCAAGTTAGAATCCTGCACGAACCTCTAATTTTTCAATTTATGTATCTATCACAAATTAATTGTCAATCGGTGAAGTAAAACATTGTGAGGACACCTGTGTACCTGAAACTACTCCATAGTGTTCTCAACACGGCCAGCGTGACTGGTTATGGCCGTTCCTCCTTTCATTGGATCGAGTGAAGATCCGAGCGTAGCAGAAGCAGAAGGGATTGTAAATATGACGTTGACGATTATATATTTATTTATGTTAATAGCCAACCAACGAGCAGACGAGCCACCTGATGGTAAGTGGTCACTGTCGCATATGGACATCAGCAAGACGAAAGCTATCACTGATGCTTTGTCGGCTAGGAAATGAGAAGAAGGTAAGAATAAAAGTATTGATTCTCAAGCCCCCAGCCGGAATACGACGAGTTGTGTCGCGGCTGACTCAAGTAGAAGGGTGTTAGCTAGCCAAGCAGGCTTCACGGAAAGATAATAATACCAGCGATAAGATTAATGGCTTAATAATGATATTTTTAATGTAATCCTTCCGCGAAACCCTACCACCAAGAGGTTGGCTTCTGTCGCCTCTTACGACATCCTGTTTTGCCAGTATGGGATTGGGGGAAGTATCCGAGACCGCCCCAATACGGCAAATATTAATTACAACTGTTTTTTAATTACTATGTGTTGTTTATAAGACGTTCTGAGGAGTTTCTTTCGCCGTTTCTTCTCTTCAATGTTAAATCATCTTTTCGAAACGGTAGTAGAAGCAAAAAATGACGTGCATAAGTTTATTTACAGAATACCTACATTATTAAACGATGTTGAATTTGATTTTGAATTCAAGTTTAATAATATAACGTCACACGTCGAGCTTGTAGCTTTGTAATAATAGTAACAATAAACATTTCAATGTCGCTTGCAACTAGAGCAATGATTGATGTTGTGAACGAGGGCGTGGTCGCAGGCTCGGAAAGGAAATAATATTGAGATCGCTTTATGTGGTACTAATAGGTAAGTAATCGATCAGCAAATGTAGAATAAAATATATTTTTTATTGCGTTCACGTTCAATATTATTTCCCGCACGGTACATGAATTTATATCGATGATGTCTTGAAGCAAGTTTTATACATTTTCTCTTTTATATATATAGGTAGACCGCTTACCAGCCGGTAGAAATAGCCGGTAAGCGAACGGACCAACTGGTGGTAAGTGATCAGCGTCGCCCATAGTACATCCTCAACAGCAGGGGCGGTAAAGATGCGTTACCAGAAAAGACGCTGTCCATCGTTGCGATAGCAGTACTTAAAGACGCGTACAGTACGGCACGGTGTGTCTATGCCACACAAGATATCCTGGTGCAGTGATGTCACTCTTGACTATTGAACTGCTAACTAATTTCGGAAGTAACTGTTCGCTCTCAGTTTGTAAATTTAAATATTATTTATCAAAGCCTTGGGTTGGCTTTGAGGTACAAGGTACATTAACCTTTTTATATTTTTGGAATAAATTTAAATATTATTATTAGTATTTATTATAAGTATTTTAAACGAAAATTCTAATTTTATGCCTATTAGAAAAAATCTTGACCCGATAACATTATTAATAGTGGAAGGAAACCAGTAATGAGTTTCTAAAAACCGGCCGAGGCTATTGAAAACTGCTTCCGTAAACTGATTTTAAAAATAAAAACTTGCGTACGAACTGACTTTACTCGTTCTCTCCAGCTATTCTAAAACAGCTACTGCAGTCAAATAATAAAACTTTTCTATTTCCAATAATATAAATGCCATAACATAAGTCAGTGGGTGACTACCATCCCACTTAAAGTTACATATCTTGAAGTCCACTTACAATGAAGAGTTCCGCGTGGGCATGACTGTTTTTGGTATAGTAATAGTATGAAGAAATGCATTTCTCAAATTGCTAAATATCCCCTATTTCAAATGAAACCTTTACAATATTATCTTAATCTAACCAATTTTCGTTCACAGTGATTTAAGCTGTAACATCCTCAGATTGTTTTCGGAAATTCGGAAAAAATGTATCTTTAATTTATATATGTTTGTATGTTGTCAAGTATTGACTTTAATATGAAAAGTTAAATCAAAATCTCCAAATAATTTTTAAACAACTGTCAGTTACTACGTGTTATTGTCATCTATAGATCTATAGTATTATCTTATACTGTGCATACTTCCAAATGTCATCGTAACTTTCAAATTTAATTCGTTTGATTAAAACAGTTGTCACCTATAGAGATGACAAAGTTATAAGGCTTCTAACATTTGGCTACGGTTTTCCGCTGGTTGAAATTTGGTTAGATTATTTATACTTTGCTTCGGACAATATAACATAATCTGAAAGTTTACTTCCGCAAGGGTTTCACCTGTTATTTAAAGTAAATCACAATACATTTACCTAATATTCCCGCCTTAAAATATTGCAAATTTACTGCAATTTAATTTATCACATATTTGGAACACTGCTATCGTTTCATATGTCGCTGAAATTGACGTGACTACGACGAAATCCAAAACCAACAAGCATCAGACAACAAATAAACCAATAATACGAGCTGTAATTATGTCGTCCACACAGCGAACATTCATAAATCTTTGTAGGCTTACATTCACAGAAATTAAATGGATCTTCCGTAGTTTCTTTTTTATCGAGACAAACTTTATTTGTTTCTTAGGATGGGAACACAAGGCTTATTATCCTATCGGCAAGACGGATGTTGGTACAGGTACGTCGAAAAGAATAGATATAAAAACAAATATTTTTTTTGAAGCACTAGCAAACAGCCCTCGCTTTGCTTCAGAAAAATTACGCCTTACGCTTAGTAATAGCACTTTCGTTGTTTAACGACTGTGTTTTCCTCGTTCTATGAATTACAAATTGCAATATTCATTTATAACTTTTTATTTATGGACGGATTGCAATGACTTTAAGTATTAAGTGATGCTTATTGCAGTAACCAGTGAAAACCAGAACAAATCGGTTAAGCTGTTTCTCGGATTAACGCGAACAAACGCACAGTGAAACAGACAACAATTGTTCTACTGCGTGAATAAAGTTCGCCAATAATATTTTTTCTCATATATCGTTCAAAACATAAATTTTTATTATATGTATAAATTACACAGTAGAACTTAGGCGTACCGATGGGATAGACAGGGTTAGCTATGCCCCCTCCATCTTGGTCTGGTCTGGGGTAATTGTCTGTGATGCTTGTCATGCATATATATACTCGACGTACATAGGATATTTAAAGAGCAAACTGAACTATTCGTTGGCTTAGAAATATGTATATTAAACAACGTTAATAAACAATCTCGTTTTTTATAATACCGTAGTCGCATAAGTATTTCAAGGTATTTGATTATTTATTTCCTGTTTAGCTTACACCAAAGGCTGGATACTTTACTGGAGACCAAAGGCTGGGCACACCTGTAATTAAATTATAATTTAAATATGTAAAGGAATGTTAAAAAATTCAAGAAAAGGTGGTGATTAATTTTTTTTAAAACCTGTGGCTTTGAAACCTTATTCCCTAAACCTAAACCTCTCTTAACAACAAAAGCAAAGGCGATAATCTAGAATTATTTTTCGATAATCTGACATACCTACCAATCTATCTTACCGTATATAAAATACATCAATATAATAAATATATGAAAAATACCAATTTTTTAGCAAAGACCAACAAACTAATCTGATACATTGTATATGTACACAATAAAACCTTCACATACTGACAGATATACTGAGTCACGTATAATGTCTGACAAAATGACACCGTTTTTCCAGAACGCGTCTCACTGGTAATAAAGAGAAGATAAAATCTTTTTTTTTTTTTTAATTCATTTATATTAAGTCGCAGATGTGATGCCAATATAATTCCCACATCAGACTCGGGACCATTTCTGGGGTGTTCGACATTTCTATACTGTTTACGTAAGCCGCATGAAAAACTTGGATAGCGTGACTCAGCCGGGTTTGCCACGACAAGATATATCTTACAGTCTGATGTCATGTTCTTATGAATTACAAATCCATTCTCCTATCCTTAATCAGATTTTGGGAAACATTGCACCATAGTTTTTATAATTATTACAATGTAATATTACACCCATCTATTGTCTATCTATTATCTCACCCATCTAGTGCTTAATGTGAGTACACAATGAACGGTATGAATTGTGTAGCTTTTTGGGTCAAATGTTGACACGGGAGATTCGAGTTGGAACCCTGCCTGAACTGCTAATTATTCCCAAACTATATGTGAAATATAAATTACTTATTACTTGCTTTGCAAAGAAAACATTGTAAGGAAATCTGCATACCTGAGTTGTGCATAATGTCTACAGTTTGCCGATTTACACTGCGGCAGCGTATCGAACTGTGGTCTCGTTGTGAGAAGAGACCTTGAGATCAGTTGAAGCTAGCTTTAGTCGTATTGGGGCGGCTTAGAATATTTCCCCCAATCCCATGCTGGCAGAACAGGGTGTCGTAAGAGGCGACAGAAGCCAGCCTGCTTGGTTGTAGGGCTTCGCGTAAGGATTATATTATCAGTATTATTATTAAGTCATTAATATTATTAGTGGTATTATTATCTTTCCGTGAAGCCTGCCTGGCTAGCTACCACCCTCCTGCTTGAGTCAGCCGCCAAACAACTCGTCGTGCTCCGGCTGGAGGCTTGAGAGCCAGTACCTTCTTTCTAACTTTTCTCATTTCCTGGCCGACAACGCATCAGTGATACCTTTGGTCTCGCTGATGTCCATGGGCGACGGTGACCACTTACCATCAGGTGGCTCGTCTGCCCGTTTGTCGGCTATTAACATAAAAAAAAATGATGACTAACAATTGAATAAAATCGTTAATACTGTTTTGATGAATTTTAAATGATTTCTTGTTACAAAAAGAATGGCTGAATGTTTCGTTAAATCATATGAAGCATATGGAGGAGTCGACTTTAAAAAAAAAATCTTATCGTAGCACGCATGCTAGGGCTGCGAATTGCTGGTAATTTGTCACTAGGGCTCACTAATCAAGCTTCGGGATTTGCCGGCGGTCCTTGGTACATGGCCGTCATTGTATATCGGCTCTAAAAACTGGTTACTCGCCAAGTGAGACGCGTTATCAAGGTTTAAAGTTACATCCACAGAACCAAATCCAAAAAAAAAACACATGAGTGATCATAAATATTTGTTCTCCAGTTAAACTGTTAATAATTAATGTCTTGATTGTGTGTCTGTGTCGTTGTGTGGGTCTGTACCTACGATGTGCATGTGTGAACCATATTACCCGCTTTATACTTTATGCTAGCTACACTTGTCGCTATTGTGCATCTATTTTAAATTAAGACTCAACTATTAAATTCGTGTTGATTATATTAACCATAATATATATTTCTTAATTACTTTACCTACCAACATTTAAAGCTTATCTTAAATGTCTGCATCCAGCGATTATTTTTTTCTTAATTCGGTGTTAGTTCCTCGTATCACATGAAAAAAAAAATGGTTTACGTAAGGCCATATCCGAGTCGTGATCTCGTATCGCTAGGAAACGGAAGCGGTTGCGACACTGCCTCCGCGCCTACGATGGTGATTTTTTATTATCTGCTTATCTATTACAATTCCACCTGATCTTTTATCATTATACTAACCTCCTAAAGGCCCTTTTCTACTTCCTAGCATATTATTAACGCTTGAAAACTATATCGTACGACATGTTTTGTTGAGAACTGGCGAAGGTGAATTGTCCGATCAACAGTTACATTACATACAAAGAATAAGAGAATTATATACAATACATAACATAAATAAATGATAATACATATAATGTAAATAACAGGCTGTCTTATCACTCGATTAGTCATCGATTCCAGACAACACATCAAATTACACTGCAGAATAACACAAGAAATCGAATATCGCCGAGAAGCATCGATAATGTAAACGTACATTAAATTCATCCACTGTGATTGTGTTTAAACTCATTAGTGTATCTACGAGTATATCTATAAAAATGAATGTTTGTCTGTATGTCCTTTACAGAATCGTAAACTATGCATTTGATCATGTGAGTTGTGCATGAGCCCACGAAGGTTTCTGAGTTGGTACGGTCAATTTTCGACAGATGGCGCCACTGTTTATTTTAGTAGGTGGCGTAGCAACGCGCACAGGGTACAGCTAGTACTTAATAAATAAATAGAAAGTAAAACGTACGCAGTCTGTACTGCATAACATTACTATATTTAGATCTATCTTGACAGGATATCTATATATATAATAAAATCCTAACGGATCACTTTCTGTACATTAAGGATATATGAGAATAACTACTATTAGGGGCCCTTATTAATGCAATAGAATCCAAAACATTAGTTGTTAGAATTGTTGTCTATTGATCTGCGCGTTTGTTCGCGCTAATCTCAGAAATCTCATGTACAGAAATCGAGCAGTTAGAATGTTATTTTATGTATAGATAAGTTAAAACACAACTTTTACGGTTTGACTGTTTTCCAATGTTTATAAATATTTTATTATGGTGGACATGCTAAAAAGAGTTAATCCTAAATAAGACAATTTATATTGGGTTAGTAACATCTTTTATCCATCTTTTTATTGGTAAACTTTGAAATCATAGAAATATATCACAAAAATATTATTATGTCCTTTCTGCATATACTAATTTAACAGGAACGTTATTTAGAAGCCGGCCCAGGAAGAAAGGTAAATATGAAATCTTATATAATTTGGTAAGTGCATAATGAGCTTTAGGTATTATTTGTACTTATTAAATTGTCTTCAACGCTTACGCGAAGTAGACTCACGAATTTAATACGTACCTACTACGTCATACAATACACTACAGGAGAGTAAATATTTATCAAACAGATCAATCCCACTGTTAATTCCGCGACGAGATTATTATGATAATAAAGTTTATAACAAATTTAAGAATAATTCAATTATAAGTTCAGAATGTAATTATACTTAGGTAATTGAAGAACGGTAATATAATTATAAACAGTGGTCATTATTAGATACATTTTAATTTAACTTTATCAAATTGTTAGAAATACATAAAACATACCATTATAATTAATGACCTTATAGCGAAATGTGCTATGAGTTTATTTTTATTTTTAAAGATTACTGATAACGAGTGGTGGAATAGCACTACACGGTATTTTGTCAATACTAAAATCGTACAAGTTACATTATGATTGATTGTTTTCTGTACATGAACGATATATGAGAAAAAGTATTATTACGGGCCTTTATTAACGCAATAGAACACAAAACAATAGTTGTTAGAATTTTTGTCTATTTGTCTGCGCGTTTGTTCACGATAATCTCAGAAACGGAATTACCGATTTCGTTGTGGTTTTCACTAATGTACCGCAGTAAGCGTCACTTAATACTTAAAGTTTTTTTCATTGCAATCCGTCCACTAAAAAAAAGTTATAAATTAATTTTGAAATAATGTAAGCCGTAGTTTTCCTGAAGCGAAGCAAGAGTACTTTGCTGGTAAATAATATAAATTATTATATAACATTAAATGCCTAAATTAGAACGTTGACGGCTTACTTTCTGAATTCAAGTGTTTAATATTGTTCTAATAAAGAAGACTCTTGATCTCAATCACTTTGTAGCTCAGTTCTTACGATGTACTTGTAGCGCTATTATAATTTGACCACAAAGTCAAAACGTACAAATTAATCTTAAAATCAGTATTGTAGATTTTAAACAGGTTTTTTTACTGCACTGCAGCTTTTGATATGTACAATTTTTGTGTTCCACACAATTATATTTATTCTGCAGTGAGATTATGAGCGAATTAATGAAAGCATTTATTAATGTTCATTTTAACCGCAATAATTACTTTTGTTCGAGCAACGTGTAATGAACCGTGATTTTAATATGTGAGACGAGCATCCATTTTAACAGTAAATTTATACTAGCACCTGACAAAACAATTCATTATCGTTATAAATCATATTTCTTGTTTACAATACATTGTAAATATATTTAAATTAAAACAGTTCCGAACAACCCAACTGAGATTAATCCATTAAGAAAAGCGATCATTATTATTCAGGACAAATATTTACGCGCAAACAGTTTATAACAACCCTTAAGGGTGTATAAAAGGGTACTTTCAATTAACCGGCTACCGAACCCCACAACGGACGCTTTCTATAATTTGTCATACACCTAATTTTTATATTCGAAAATAATATAATGAGTGTAATAAGTTGGCAACACTGTTTTAAAACAATGGATATCATCGGCTTTAACAACGCCCGTAGTTCACCTTATTTGAAAAGCCCAAATTATAAAAATATTAAGGAACTTGCAAATTTCAAAGAAATCGTACCAGTTACCTTAATCCAAACGAAACCCACGCGTGGTGATAGGTTTATTTGCAAAGTAAATAGTTACCTCACTTCGTCTAAAAATCAGCTCTGTAATGTCAGAACTTATTTCGGTTGCAATGTCGGTGAGAAAGTATAAGGAGTGTTAACTGCTTCTAGCCAAGAAGACGGGCAATGCATTTCTGATACTTCTTTTTTTTTACATATGTGCATGATGATGTGATGATTTATGCCAACTGTTATAACATAATGCGATTAACTCCTGATGCTTTAATTTATTCAGCAAGTAATATATTAAATTGCAAATACTCGTACATAAATTTTGATAACTATCAAATAAAAATTACTTGTCATTAGGATTTGAGATAAAAACTAATGGGACACACTGTAAATTACAATGTAATTATTCTATACATGGTATAATAACATATTGTTATATATGTACCTAATAAGCCCAAAGAGAGCCTGTGGACTTGATGATAGCAATTTTTCGCAGCGATAACAAGCACAAGACTGATTGAGTAGTAAAAGTCAGTCAGAAAATATTGCGAAAGAAAAAATAAAGTTCTATGGTTACATTATTATTGTGACATCTTTTTAAAGGACTCTTCACCTATATATTGGAAGTAGTTTTACGTGTCTAAATATATTTATTAAAAAACTAGCGATCAAGTTCTTTCTCGATCGCTTCACTTTAGTATCTAGGTGTTGATTTAATTTCAGACAAAACAAATTTCGATTGGTGCTTTATTTCTGGATCGTATTAATGAGTCCGAAATTAATCCCTGTACGTTTACCTTTACTTAAACCGATAAACCAATAAGGTTAAGGTAAAGACGACCGTGTACGCGATATTAGCCCTTTTATCCAATTATAAGGAGGAGAGAGTCGCCCGATGTTCGCGAAGTAGATCTTAGCAACACCTGGTGATACAGACATACACTTGCAGGAGATAATACACCAAAATGAATATATTTTATTTTTTGTGATTATGTCACAATACATCACCATTCTAAGCGAACCTGTTTTCTAATATCCGAAAGGTTGTGCCCCACTCTAAGCTGAGCTATTCTTCTTACTCGAAGAAGCTGATAAAAACTTGTTAAGAATCCAATAACAGGCATCGAGTTTCTTTCGCCTATAATTCCTTCTAATTCTCCTATAGTCAATATTTTTTTACTGCTAGCACGTTTTCTTCCACAATGTTTTGGTATAGGTACCTTAGCCTTAGAAGGATCTTTATCCATAAATGTCATGTGAACTGTATCATTTATGATTTGTCCAGTAATAGGTGATATTTGACATCGTAAAAAATCATCACCCTAACCATTGCCGACCCTAACCCAATTTTCAGTGAGACAAAATATTTCAATTTAGAAATTAATAAATTTGGAGTCAAATTTTGAATGTTAATTTTAGTTTGTATTCAGCCTAGTTTAGTGTGAATAATTCAATTTGTGAATAACTTCTTGTAACACTGAAACACTATGGCGGACGGCGGATATTCAGTCGGATGCATATGACAGTTATTGATACAATACGTCATGAATGTAAAACGTCAAAATAATATGTAAATATATCGGATTAATAACTAAATAAATAATCCCAAGCGTAAATGAAATACTGCTTTCGCACGCAGAATAGATGCCTTCATAAAAATAATTTGTACAGAAGGCAAACGGGTATGTTACTGAAAATCTAACTTAATAAAAGATACCAATTCATAAATAAAAATGTATCTTAAGTAAAATCGAATTATTGTGTAGCGTAAATGTAGATTTTTAAACTTTTCAAACTCCACAGATAATTCATCACAGGCACGATATTTGACAGGTCCAATTGCAGCCATATGTTTGTCATACATAAAACTTAAAATAATTCATTGAAATTAATTTCTCAGGAGAGAACAACTCATTGAATATATTTTTCTCTAAATTATGCAAGACTGTACAAAGGCCCGCTCAAAATAATACAACTCATTTGCACAAACTGAATTTTTGTAAAATCAAATATTGTGAAACATATCAGATTAGTCCTAGATTGTGTCATTTAAGTAATTATCGTAGGCCACTAGACCCTCCAAATTAAAAGTAAGTTTCCCTAGAAACTTGCTGTAAAATCTGTACAGCGAAAATGTTAACTTTTACAAGAGAAAGGAGTACCTAACTACTTTGAAAAAAATATTTACCTGCTCATATTTTATGGTACTTAAAACGTGATTGAAGTAATGTTCCAAAGAACATATGAAGGAATTAGAAAGATTACTTATTTGCTAAATGAACTATTGAAATGTTACTAATAAATGCGCACACGCACGCACTTGGAAAATATCGCATTCTATATAAATCAAATCGTATTGCAGTCAGAGGAACAAACATTTAATTGCTAAGCGGAAACTATTAACTTAGTGTTGCCGCTGTAAGTAATTAGTAGACGCCCCGCAGCTTGTTCGTTTCGGTAGGCTCGATGAAAAATGTCCGGGTTGATTACAATACTTCTTACTGGATTTACATTTGTTTTGTGCTTTGTCTACTATTTATCGACAAGAAAATTCGATTATTGGAAAAAAAAGAATGTGCCATTTTTGAAACCTTCGCCATTTTTCGGAAATTTTAAGGATTATATTCTACTTAAAACATATTATCCTTTAATAACTCGGATTATATGTAAACAATTTCCTGAAGCACCGTATGTTGGAGCGTTTTTTGGAACGGAACCTACTCTTATCGCGAAAGATCCGAAGTTAGTCAAGCTTATTCTCACCAAGGACTTTTATTACTTTAATAGCAGAGAAATAGCAAATTACACCCAGAAAGAAGTTGTCACTCAAAATCTATTCTTTACTTACGGTAACAGATGGAAAATCATTAGGCAGAACATGTCTCCGCTATTCTCATCGGGGAAAATGAAAAATATGTTTCCACTTATCGGAGGAGACTCATGATTCATTCACAGTTGATATAAGGAAAATCATGTCTAGTTATACAATGGACTGTATAGGATCGTGCATTTTCGGTGTTGACACTAATGTAATGAAACGTGGGTCGGAAAACAATATATTTCGAACAATGGGCGATAAGATTTTTAAATCCACGATGTCATTAGGACTAAAGAACGTTTTCAGAAGCATTTGGCCTGCAATATTTTACGGATTAAAGTTTCAATTGGTTGAAGATTGCGTGGCAAACTTCTTTTATACACTACTGACACAAGTCTTTGCAAGCCGGAGTTATAAACCAACGCAAAGACATGATTTCGTAGATCTGATTTTGAGCTTCACCAAAAATAAATATGTGACAGGCGATTGTATTACTAATATTAAGACGGGTGAAGCTAATAAAAAATTATTGGAAGTCAACGATGAATTCTTGGTATGCAACTGTGTAATCATGTTTGCGGCAGGATTTGAAACAACGTCCTCAACACTGAGTTACACTCTTTATGAACTAGCGAAGAATAACACTGCTCAGACCAAAGCCATGCAAGAAGTAGACAATTATTTTATTGAACGAAACAACATTAGTTACGATTGTGTCACCAAGTTGCCTTACCTGTACGCCTGTGTGGAGGAAACCCTACGCCTTTATCCCGTACTGGGTGTGATTACTCGAGAAGTCATGGAGAATTACGTGTTACCAACAGGAGTATGTTTAGACAAGGGTATTCGAGTTCATATTCCTGTTTACTACCTTCATCGCAATCCGGAATACTTTCCAGAGCCTGAACTGTATCGGCCTGAACGCTTTTATGGTGAAGCAAAATCAAATATCAGATTTTATACATTTTTACCCTATGGCGAAGGCCCAAGGATTTGTCTCGGTAAATATTTTAACTTTAACACAATGATAAGATGCAAAATGGATGCGTATGCCTTAATATTATGTACGCCAAACTCATATTTTCATTCTTTCTGACTAACCTAATGCCACACAGATATTATTTGTAAGCTACTTTAGCGATTGAGTCATTTTTATTCTTCTGCATGTATCCTTCTCATCCATATTGATATTTATACAAATATATATTTTAAACAACATGATTTGTCAAGACCCAAGAAACATTCATTTGACACATTTATCTATTACAGCGACTAAATAGTTCACTTTGAACCCTAAACGCTCTTACGCACTAGTGGTTAGCCGCCTAGGCGGTTCGTTTCAACGGCCAGCCGTGTGACACGATTGGAATAGCGGTTGACCGGTATGGCGGCCGACCGCAAAGAAAGCGCGTCAAGCGGTTGAACTGCTCCAAGGCGTGTTGGTACACAAACGAAATGGACTCCGTATGGGAAGCTTGTGTTATGTATTTTTACTCCCGAAAACAATGAAAGAAATATAAAAAAGATACTGGACTTTACTAGAAATACACAACGAATTTGGCTAGTTTGTAAATTGTTTTCAAGAACTGAAGAAGCGCGAAGATTAATTTTTCATCGGCAGCTCGCCACAAAATGAATCGCCAGTGCGTATAAACAAGATGGCGGCCAGCCGCGAAGCGGGCCACGACTGTCCATTCAACCGCCGCGGTTGAAATTTTGTGGCGGTTAAGTACGTACAATCCCAAACGGTTGCATATAAAAGTGTTAAAGCGGCTAACCGCCCCGCGGGTAATCGCTAGTGTGTAGGAGCACTAAGGGTGCATTTATATTGAGAATTGATATTGGAAAAAATATATTTTTTCATCGATAACAACGCAAAGCATTTGTACAATACAATAAAGTATAAATTTCTCTTATTTACATCATCATATAGTAGCATATGTTCGATCGACAGTATTTTCGTATTATTTAATTTTAAAGTCTTCAAAAACATTTAATGTACGGGTGATATTCATCGATTCACTATGCATTCATGTATTAATTTCCAGGTATGAGATTCACCAAAATGCAGATGATGGCCGGTCTGTTAACCATCTTGAAGAAGTATCGCGTAAAACTCGCAGAAGGAATGCCCAGCTGTTTGCAGTTCGAACCGAAGACCATGACGGCACAACCCAAGGAAAATATTCTGCTCAAGCTTATCAAACGAAAATGATAAATGTACTCTTTGTCTCACATATGTAGTTATTAATAAATCTACATTAAGGGTCCTTAGGTTCCTTGTTGTTTTGTGTGACTGCAACAAATAACGAAGGCGTACTCAATACTCAATAGAGCGAGCGTATTTAAGGGTTCCACCATTCTCACACTTTGAAAACGTTACGAACGCTTTCCTTTGTTGCGACACTTGTGAGTAACTGGCAGTAATGATGGTCGTTTCGTCATACACATGTAACAACGGTAGCGGGCCCGAATCTGTGCAATAAATATTATTGGAAAGTTTAAATATTCATGAAGTTTTATTTACCGACCTAAAACCGTTTACGATAATATGAAGTTGTGAATAAAATTCACAAATAAAAGTATCAAAAGTGACTGATTCAGTTCGCCAAATATTATTATCATAGACGTAGTCGCTGTCTTACCGCAGCTGCTGGTTTATCGCAGTTTTGTTATAACAGAATAAATTTGAATATCAATAGTATATGTTAATAATGGCAACAAGATTAATCATAATGTAACCTAACGTACTTTGTTTAATATTTTTTTTAATAGAATTAGTTAATGCTTGACAACAATCCCACCTGATGGTAATTGGTAATGAAGTCTAAGGTGCTGAACGCACTAACTTATAAAAGCCTATTTATTCACTTGCTGTTGGAGATTTTTTGAGTTAATGTTTGTTGAACATACAAATGACAAGCGCTAAATTGATTAGAGTTTTGGTAATTAACTAAAATCTGTTTATCTGTCGTTTAAAACTCGTCTATCTAATGAACAGAACTAGGAAGAGCTTAGGATAATTCAAATGGACATAACTTCTATAACTATTTTAAGAGGTTGCAGACATGTTTATAGTCAACGTATGTCGTAATTAACGAGATAAATACAAGTAAAACGATTCATTTACAGTAACAACCGATAAGCAAGAAGTCAGGTTCAGTGATGGTAAATAAATAAGGCCACTTAGGGAGTGGAATGAATGGGTTTCAACCAGCGATGAGTCCGAACCAACCTTACCCTACTCGTGGTGCACGCTGCTTAATACCATACGAGGATCTCTATGATTGAATGTTCTATAGTTTGAATTTACAGCAAAACACAGAGACGGTTTGTTATTATTCTTTATATATATTTTTAATATTCTTATCATACCCTATATGTTATCATTTTACCATTCCCTTATTTATTTGACTAAACTATCTCATATAATATTTATACAAGCTTAAAGAACTTCAATCCTACGATTGCCCCACGATATATTTTTAAACATAGACTTCCTTCGTGGACCATTAATGTGTCAAATAATACGAGTAATTTTAAAAAATTGTTACCTATTAGCAAAGATTCCTATTTTATGTTGCCAGTTTTCATACTAGCTATTGAATAATCGATATGTATACTCCTCGATGTATGTGACGTCAGTAGTTTAATTTCTCGGTTCTAACGTAAGCCAGATCTTCTCGACGGGCTGCGCCGTTTGGGCTCATAATCAACCTTCCGTAGAGTACGATCGGCCAGCTTTACTGTGTATTTCTTCAGAACGGTAACCAGTCCAGTCAAAACGAGCAACTTCCCAAATTTCATGCCTGAAATCCAAATAAATTTGATTTTCTCAAATTATTTTAATTTATCGTAATGATTTTCATCTGGATAATTTTTATTATTATTCGAAATATCCAAAATATTATTTACACTTGAACATAACAGATCTAAAGTTTATTGTCGTAATTCATAACTGATACATTAGGTACATACATTTTTAAAATATTAAATTAGAAAATATTCCGGTGTTTCTTTTTCTTTCAATATTTTTTGCTCAGTAGTCAATAGGTCAGTTGGAAAATTTTCGTGCAATTCGTTTAATACTAATTAACTTTTTTTTAAACTATGACATAAAAACTTATATTTTGTCAAAACAATCATTGAAAAAGGCAACTAATTAAGAGAAACCGCCAATAACCACCGAATCAGCCATTATTAAAAACTTTTTTTTTAACTATGTTAAATCTACGTTCACTATAACGCATTTTGAATACTAATAACGATATGTACCTATGCATAGCCGATGTCCCACTCCAAATGGAAAATAAGTATATGCCTTAATATTATTGCTTCTTTTGCTCAGGAATCGTTCAGGATCATATTCATCGGGGTTCGGAAAATAATCAGGATTTAAGTGAAGATAGCTTACAGGTATATGTATCCTGAGTCCCTTTTCAAGAACAAGGCCGTCAGGAAGCTTGTAATTTTCCATCGCCTCGCGTGTTATTACACCGAGTAAAGGATGAAGTCGTAAGGCCTCATCCAGACATGCTTCCAAATAAGGAACTTCATTAATTATATCGTATTCCACACCATTATGATGTTTAAGGAAATATGCATCGACTTCAGCTAATGCACGCTTCTGAACTTCCTCATGTTTAGCAAGCTCAAAAAAAGCATAAAACAAAGTGAAGACAAGTCGACGATGTCTCAAAACCTCCAGCAAAAAAAGCCACGCATTGAGCTATCAAGAAGTCGTCGTTGACTTCCATTTGAAGTTTATTATCACCATTTTTCAAGGAACCTAAAGGTTCACCATAAATAAATTTATCCTGGTAAAGCGATAACAGTAAATCGACAAAATCGTGTTTGGACGATGGCTTGTACTGCCGTTTCTCAAAAACTTCTTTCAATAGACTGCTAAAGAAATAATTGACATCAGCACTAAACATTTTAAATCCTAGTGCGTAAAATATGCGGGGCCATAAGCTACGAAAGCAATATTTAATCCCACTGAATAAGGATACGTCGAGTACTTTTCCACTGATTATTCTAAAGGGGTTTGATTCTGATTCTTCTCCCATCACGTTCAAGTTTATGCCAAATACACATTAAAAGATAACGTCTATTGTGAACTTTGATGTTAGAGCTCTTATGTCAATCGTACGTGATTTCTGAAACTCCTTATCCAAAAGTGATTCTAGTTCCGTGGCACATTTTTCAACTAAATAAAACATGTTCTTTAACTTAGTAGATGAGAGCAAGGGCGCCAAATTCTGCCTTAACACTTTCCATCTTTCACCTTGGGTAAAGAAGATGTTTTGTGTTATTACTTCTTTGTGATTGTGATCCGACACCTCTCTGCCGTTGAAGTAATAAAAGTCCTTAGTAGTTATAAGCTTTAAAAGTCCCGGGTCCTTTATAACTAAAGCTGGTTCCGTACCGTAGTATACTCCAACGTACGGCGCATCGGGAAACTGCTTATAAATCTTCTTCGTTATTGTCGCGGGATACACTCTCATAAGAATATAATCCTTGTAATTACCGAAAAAGGTACTCGGTTTTAAAAAAAGCACATTTCTTGCTTTCCAGTAATCGTATTTTCGCCGAGTGATATAATTTATAAAAGTTAATAATAACAACAAACACGAAATTATGAGAAAAAATACCGCCATTTTCCGCCACGCGATTTATAATGAATTTTTAACGCTCAATACCTAAATATTTCTACTGATATACCTTATCTCTCAATTAATCAAACTGTTTCCTGCAGCTTCGTTCCTCCTTATAATTTTTATTTTATTATTGTTTTGTTTTATAATTTACAGTAACAACTTTCAGCTGAACCCTGTAATATGATGGAAACTAGTTTATAACTTGTCCTCTTTTTAAGGGTTTCTAGGTTTTCTATCATCAGGTTTAAACCCGACAATATTAATTTATTACAGACAATTGTTTTAGATCCATTTTAATTTAACGATTTATATAAAAAAAATGATTCCAAAATAACATCCGAGTATACAAAAAAATTATAGTATTTTAATTGTATGTCCGAAAGTTATTATCAAATTTTAAATATATTAAGTTTACATGAAGAAATTATCCTATGATAAATTAAGTTTATACTTAATTATTACATTAAAATATTGCAATCACAAACAGAAAAAAATACAAAATATACAGAGTTTTTAATTCAAATAAAGTCACAATAGAAAGTGCATTAAGTAAAAACTGTACCAGTCATCATTTCACCTACAAGAGTAATACCAAAAACACTAGATGCTAGTCTTCACACTCTCAACATACATCCGTTAATTTACATTCTCTTACAAAAAGCAGACACTTTAAATACATGTCTATGTAAATCGGAAGAAAATGTTTATCTATTAAACAATATTACGTACACATTTATTTTAATACTTCACATTCTGTATAATTTATCTTATCGTCGTCTTAATTATATTAGTTATCTTAACCGTTCGCCCAACAGTCCGCGGTGGTGATTATCACATCTGAAATTGGAAAAAGGAATCATGCATTTATTGCCACACACAAAAAAGGAACAATGATACACCAAAAAATAAATATAATAAATATTATTGTTATGGGCAGAATAATGGTTACCTATATAAATAGTTTGTTCTCTTGTTATCTGTTCACGATAGTTTGGAAACAAACCGCATTTTTTTATGCCCACAGCATCTGATGTAAGCGGGCACTGCCATCCACGGATGCCAATCCCAAAGAAGGCACCGACGCGTTGCCGAGCCAGATGCAAGAGAAATGACCCTACGGCACTACGACCCAAATATGTACGAGTAGAAAAAATTTGCAGTCGATGTTAAAACGGGGGGGATAGCTAGTTCCTAATGGTTAGGCAGATCCTGTATGCTTCCCCATAAAATACTCATGACCTTCGTTTTCATATGGCTACTTAATGCAATTATTTACTTTTAAAACAAAAAAATTCAACCGTTCTCAAGAACATAATTGCATTAAGCTACACAATTATAGTTCGTTTTCGTATAGATAATTTTCAAAAATTACTTTAATGGCAAAATACTAAATAACTCCACTAATCATCTCTAGTTGTAAGTGTTATTGAAGGATTTTTGATTGTCATTCTAATAAATTATATATTATTAACTCGTCATAAGTCAAGCATACGCCGACCAATATTTTGAAGCCGCACTGGTGTCATTTTCTTATGTATATTTTATATTCAAAAATATGTTTATCGTGTACTTATATACTTATCTACTTATATACTACAAACATACTCATCAAGCATATTTTCCAAATGACAGTGAAATAAACCAAAGCATTTCCTTTCTTGTTTGTGACAAGCACGATAACAACTGCCGGTCTTCTTTATTGCGTAGAAATGAAAATGAATCTGTCAATATGTTTTAAGATCTCCCTACCTACTGTCTTCTCTCTCTCTGTATTTTTCTATATCATCATTTCCCGGCCCTCATCCCAATTACTTGGGGTCGACCCAGTGTATCCTTTCCTTTCATACATTTCTATTTTCCGTCATCTCAATGCACAGATCCTTAATTTTTCACTTTTTCGTAAGTTTTTTCAAATTTCTTTGCAATTACAAAAAAAATAATAAGCCAAATAAGTGCAGCGGCTTTGAAGTGACGAGCGGACGACCGTTTGTGGCAATTGATTTTTACTTACATACAGGGAGACAGTGACACTCTTCGATCGTTTTGATTAATATAAATGTATAAACTGTTATGGTGCCAATCATAACCATACGATTGCTATATTTAGTTAAATACTTCTCCAACTGTGTGCATCTCGCAAACTAAGTCAAATTCAAAGAGTAGAATAACATCAAATATTTTCCATTTCGTACTGGCCATTGTTAATATTTTTGTTTCTTTTTAAAAAAGTTTGTGATTGCGTGAAGGGATAGTTTCTTATAGATATGTAGATACTTTACTTGATTACGATTACGATTAAAATTGTTCAAGTTTGTGATTTTTCGCAAAGTTAAACGATACCGGCACACTGGAAATTGTACAAGACCTAAAGGGCAAGGTCCCAAAAGAGTAACAACAGAGAAGAAAGACAAATTAGTTATAAGCAGTGTCCTCTGAAACCGCACTTCGAGTTCTTCCAAGGTACGAAACAAGGTACAGGAAGTTCAATAAGTGACAGTTAGTACCAAAACGATTAGAAAAAGACTTAAGACGGCTAGTATACTGGCGTACTTTCCCGCCAAATCCCTTTGCTCGAAGCAGATCATCGGGTAGCTCGTTCCAGCTTTGCTCGTTCACTTCAAAACTGGGATGATAACTCTTGGGCAAAAGGACTGTTTACTGGTGAGTCCAGATTCTGCATTAAATCAGATGAAAGAACGGTCAAAATATCGAGACGACCTCGATACGCTCAGTGTATCATTGTTGGAAGAGAGCCTTATTGTGGAGGGTCAGTAAAGATATGGGGCGGTATTTACATAGGAGCACGCATGGAGCTACACATCGTAGAAAACGTTTCCCTGACTGCGACAAGATACGTAACAGACGTTTTAGAGCAGATTGTGATGCCTTTTACCGTATTCATTGAAAATAATTTTCTTTTAATGCACGATAATGCTCGTTCACACACTGCACCGGTAGTATCGGAGTATCTTACTGAGATCGAAATCCAAGTTTTGCGGTGGCCAGCACGCTTGCCAGACCTAAATCCGATAAGACATATTTGAGATAAACTGGGAAAACACATTAAACAAAGAAATCCAACACTAGCTAACCTACAGGATCTCAAAACTTCATTGATTGAAGAATGGAACCCAATGCCACAGTTGTATTGACAATTTAATGAAATTTATACCCCGACGGGTGCAGACAAGTTGTTCAAAAATATTAATTTAATTAATTGTTTCTATTCAACCAATAATTCAGCTTATTGTCATATTCAATGTCCTCTGTTTCTGACGTTCCTCTAAATTAATCACTTTATTTAATAATGAACTGACTTTAATAGCATTAATATTGTTGTTGTTAATAGGATTTATTTATCACAATAAATAATTATGAACTGAATGCGCTTTTTTTACAAATTAATGGATAAATATTGTTATTGTTAAAGTATTTTTAACAGATCCTGCGTAGAAAAATACGGTAAAAATCAAATTAACAATAATACCAAAACCCCAATGGGAGTTCTCAGGTACCTAATATATATCTATAATTGGAATATGAACGTCTTTTGTTTATTATGATTAATATAATTACGATAAAGATATAGTAAACCACGTCGGATGGCCATATTGTGAAAAAATTTGTCAAATCAACACGGTTTAAGTTTAAAGTCAAAATCACGAACTCTGCAGGCGAAAATATTCTGAAGTACAATGAATTCCGAATGAATTTGTAACTGAAAATATCCCGTAGTACAAAAAATCGCGTATCCTATTTAAAGGTAACTTGATTTTGTCGCGTAATATAATTGGGCTGATAAATATTTGTTTCAGTGACTTTACATTAGTTTACTTAGAACATTTAGTCTATTGTTCACATTGTAATGAAAACGTAAGTTCCTGAAATAATCACATCCTTTATTTACTAGCACGTCAAACGTCAAAGTCAAGGCTTTCAGCTAGTAATTAGTTACATATACTAAAAAAATTATCAATAAATAATAAAGAAAATATTCAGTTCATCATTACATCAGGCTACCGTATTACATAAAAAAAATACACGGTAAAATTTTAAGGAGGTTAGTAGTTATCTTACTTACCACAGTGCATGAGTCGGGTTTAAAACCAGGTGTAACATAAGTTTATGAAACCCAACGATCCTTATGTCATTTCTTCGCATACTGTTCAGGAACATATCATGTACGAGAGGATGACTGAATTTTAGAATGAATGAACTATTGCACTTCAAAACGATTTCGATTTAACAAATGTATAAATTGTGGTAAAATGGATAACGCAATTAATACGAACATAAATTCATGCACTTATTCCTACTAAATATTATGGTTAATATAACCATAATTTGTATTTTAAGGTTTAACCATTTATTATGCTTAAATTAAGCGTATAACTTGATATTAAAAGAAAAAAAAATGATTCGTGAGTTTACACAATTTCCATGCTGAACCACAGTAGATTATGAGAATTAAATAATTGTCGTACAAAATGGACCTTATAAATAGCAGCGAGATTAAAATGTTAGTTCACGCATGAAACAATGAGAAAATGTTGTCAATAATCATAAGTTGCTTCTGTTTACTTATTTTAGTAGTCTTTGTGACATACTATTTATCAAAGAGAAAGTTTGATTACTGGGACAAGAAAAAAGTGCCATTTATAAAACCTGTGCCAATTTTTGGAAATTTCAAAGAATACATATTGCGTAAAAAATATGAGGGACACGTAGCTCAAGAAATCTGCCAAGCGTTTCCTAATGAACCTTACGTTGGTGCATTTTTCGGAACAGAACCGATGCTTCTACTACAGGATCCCGAGCTCATAAAGCTCGTGACGGCGAAAGATTTCTACTACTTTAACGGTAGAGCGGTTTCCCACTACACGCACAAGGAAGCGTTCACCCAGAACTTATTTTTCTCATCCGGAGACCAATGGAGAGTTGTGCGACAGAATTTAACGCCACTTTTTTCATCCGCAAAACTGAAAAATATGTTTTACATTATAGAAAATTCCTCAGTTGCACTGAACAATTTGTTGGAACAAGAGACCCTTAATTCCTCTGTTATTGAAGTGAAATCTCTTATGACAAAATACATGATGGACTGCATCGGATCGTGTGCGTTTGGTGTCAACACAAATACAATGTCGAACAACGCAAAAACCAACCCATTTTTGACATACGGAGATAAAATATTTGAAGTGAGTCTTGAAAGAGATTTAAAAGTTATCGCTAGAACGATGTGGCCTGCCCTATTCTACGGCATGAGATTGAGAACATTTCCATTGGACTTAAACAAATTCTTTCGAAAATTGCTTACTGAAGTTTTTGAAAGTCGTCAATACACACCGTCGTCAAAACATGATTTAGTAGACTTGCTTTTGAATTTGAAGAAAAATAAATATATCAGTGGGGACAGTATTCAAAATTATAAAACACGTGAAGGAAAAAAGGTTCACTTGGAAGCTAACGATGAATTGTTGCTAGGACAGTGCATTGGAATGTTTGGAGCCGGGTTCGAAACGTCAGCTATGACTTTGAGTTTTACTCTGTACGAGCTAGCTAAGAACCGAGAAGCACAAAAACGGGCAATAGCTGAAGTAGATGATTACATGTTAAAAAACAAAGGAAAACTTGAATACGAGTGCATTACAAAGCTGCCTTATCTAGACGCCTGTGTCAGCGAAGCTCTTCGCCTATACCCAGTGCTCGGAGTTATCACTCGAGAAGTTATGCTGGATTATACATTTCCGGATGGCTTGCATCTCGAGAAAGGAGTACGCGTCCATATTCCCGCATATCATATACATCGCCGTTCAGATTATTTCCCTGAGCCAGAGAAATACCACCCTGAAAGATTTTTGGAACAAGAAAAGGGTAATATTAAACCCTATACCCTGTTATCTTTTGGAGAAGGAGCTCGCATTTGTATTGGTAAATATTCTAAAATTTTATTTGTTATATTTACATATAAAATATTTCACGGCTGATTCTAGGAGGATGGGAACCAGCCATACCAGTAATAAATCCTACCGTTATGGACTGCTACCATCACCACTTCCACCAATACTATCGTCGGAATTAAATTTACCTCGGCGACCTCCAACAGCAGAGACCTTCCACCATCATACATTTTGTTTCTTTGTTTTTTTTACATAAGTTAATGCTTCACAACAATCCCACCTGATGGTAAGTGGTGATGACGTATATGATGTTGAACGCTTTAACTTGTAAAAGCTTATTCACTTTCTTCTTGAAAACTCCCAAATCATCTTCCATCGATTAGCAGGGTGCAACAGTCAACAAGCAGCGGTGCTTGATTTGGATTTTAATGAATTGAGCAACTTATTCCACCTAGTAACTAATTGTTTATTAAGGTTATGTATTGTAGTAATGGTTTTTTAAAACAGGTATGAGGTTCGCCAAAATGCAGATGCTGCCAGGTTTAATAACCATCTTTCGTAAGTATCGTGTGGAGTTAGCGGAAGGGACTCCTTTATTTCTGCGACTGGAACCGGCGGCCATAGTGACCAAACCGCGAGATAAAATTCGACTCAAATTCATTCCCCGCTCAAAAAACTGAAGAAATAGTTCGTTGTTTTATTGATTTTAGAAGAATCTTGCATGATCCAATTGTCAACTGAAATATACGTACGTCTATACCCTGCACTAAAATTCTGATTCTATTGGTACAGATATATTAGAAAATAAAAAAGAACTGCCTCTTTTCCTCTCAAGTTTCACTTGAGAATAAACTATTAATAGTTGTTGTTATTATTAAACTATCTTAAAATGACAATGGTTAATTAAGTTTCAAAATTAAATTTAACAATTAATGTAATTATTTTATTGTGTTAACAATAATAGTATATAGTACTTTAATTTTTAATTTTAAGTTCTTACAAAAACGCGTAAATACCTTCAGCAATTAATGACTTTTAATGTAATAGCTTTTTTATAATAAAATTTGGTTTATTTGAAGAAGTTGATTATTAAGATTATTTATATATTTTTATAACTTTTTAATGGAACCATGATTAAACCTATTAGCATTCTCTGCCAGTTAACCTTCAAGCTGTAAAAAAAGCAAAGATATATGTACAAAAGAGAAATTGATAAATGTCAGTATACATGTATACTGACTAATAATAATAATATTAATATATGTAAATGATAATAAATACAAATTGACTAACATTTACAACTTTCTATTTAAAATCGTACTACTTGAGAGGGTTTGGGTCATTTTCAATAGTTGTGATTTTTCGTTCATTTCGATGAGATCTTTTATTTTTAGACCTATCTGGGTATTTTGCATTTAAAGTACATTTTTTCAATTTTTTAAAATGGATATTAGTTAGTGGGCACTAAATATCATGAATAGTTATTCAGAAATATAAGATTTAATGTTACCAAAATTAAATGCACAATAACTATAAAAATTATCTACTATTCAATGCCTGATTTTTTAAACAAATGATTACTGAAAGTGTATAGTAATTAGTGGAAATTCACGAAAAGATAAATATACATATTTATCAACACAGGGAAACTGTCTCAAAACTTACAACCGCCAAAAGAAGTGATCCAGTGCAAGAAAACAGTAAATTTTTCCACGTATTATATATAAATATATATATATATGTCGGAGATGGTCATTAGTATAGACGTGAAACGAAACTCAGCACGATATTCGAGTGATGGCAGCACCGCCGCGATGACGTCGATACTCGGCTAACATCGTGCTAGTACAACAGAGCCTAGCTAGTGGAGTGACGCCGGATGGAGCCACAGCGCAGAATACCGTCCTGCGAGCGATCGTGGGGGCGGGGCGCTATGTGCGCAACGACGTAATAGCGCGCGACCTCCGAGTGCAGTCCGTAAAAGACTATGTGGTCCGGTTGGCGAGATCGATGCTCGATCGAGCCGACAATGGGCCACACGTGGCACTTCGGGGGATCGCACCCCTCCATGCGAGACCGCCGGAGGGGTTCCCGTTTCCGCGAGAGCTCATTCAGCTGGACTAAGCCCCCGCCCATCTGGGGGAAATCTGGCTACGAACTTGGCACTGTTGACGGATTAATAGGATGCCTGCCCAACGGCGGGATCCTCCCCTCCACCGGGAGACTCTTGTTCTCCCGAGTTTCAGCCCGGGTAAAAAGGTGACCCTTGAGACCCGAATATCCCACGCACCTATCCCGTAAGCGAGATGCGTTGGAAGACAGGTCGTCGTCGGAGCCACAGTTTACATTCTGCGGTCGAAGAGATCGGTTTCCTCCACACTGGGAACTGTTACTTGTTTCGTTTGCTGGGTGTTAAGTGTTTGCTAACAATTAATTAAAAATTAATTAATTAAAAGTGTTAAACGATTATACGCCCATGCTATGTTCGACAATGCTGCTAAAACTACTGCCGTTGCCGAAATATATATATATATATATATATATGTCTATTAAAACAAAACAAAATAAATTCTCAATTCTCAAACACAGTGTAAAACACAAATAATTAAAACTAAAAAAGCAAATGTGCCTACTTAATAGCCAGCAGGCCAAAAAGATTGGGACAAATTGACAGCCTCCATGTTCCTTCGTAAAACAATTAACATTACAGTCATAAGGAAATTATTTTTTTAATTTTTATTATTTCTTTTCTTCTTCATTCCAATTTTTACCTTTTTTTATCTCTGTTCGAAGAAGAATATTTGGCATTATAAAATCAAATTTACGATACTCGTAAGCTTAAGAGCCTCGAAGGTTAAAAATTAGTAATAATTATTGCTGGAATTAATCTGAAGAATTTTTGTCACGCGGTTCACAGCGTCCTGTCTTGCAACAATCGACCTGCTAACCACTATCTTTTGTCAACATTTTAATTTAGACTCCATTTAAATCCCTAATATTATTTAACATTACATTATGGTGATCGTAAGATGATCAAACTTTACAGGTGCCAAGGCCTAAGGTCAGCCTTCGAAAGTTGTCTGACCCTTCGAATTAGCTTTGTTTGAAAATCACCAGGTTTAAACATAATTGCGAACTATTGAGACAAATTATTACTATTGCGTTCAGCTTTATTGACGTATGGTTCCGAAAGTTGGACACTGAAAAAGAAGTCAATTGATAAACTAAGGGCTTTGAAATGAGAATCTACAGAAGAATGCTTAAAATTAAATGGAAAAGTATAATATCAAATGTCAAAGTTTTACAAATAATGAATAAAATTTGGAAATTGTGAAAACCGTTAAGTAAAGAAAAACAACCTATTTTGGGCTTATATACAAGAATAATAAATATAACTTATTAACATTAATAGTTGAAGGCAAAATTAAAGGAAGTAGAGGTCCAGGTGGAAGAAGAATCTCATGGATTGGAAATATAAGGGACTTGTTGCGGGTTAAAAGCATAGATAAGCTAGTTCATATGACTGCTGATAAAGAGACGTATCGACAAATGGTCGCCGACCTCCTTGATGGAGATGGTACGTACAGAAGAAGATAAAATATTATCTAAAAAAAAAACTGAAGTATTTGTCTGTGATTTTGCCAACATTGTCAAAAAAGATTGTTATTTAAACATCAGTTATCCGTTAAAAAAATTCTGTGTCTGTCGTTCTTTTTATCCAGACTAAACGGCTTAGCCGATTTTAATGGGATATCTACTGGGAGATAAAGGAGATTATATTTATAACATTTAGGACGCATTTACAGACCTGGGTCACACGATGAACTGTCGATATTGATGGGATTTTAACTAATTTTGTATCAAAATATCTAGAAAAAAACCAATCACATTATAACATGTAGGTCAACTTCATATTGGATCAATATCATGGTCACCATGAAGAAATACCCCGTAGTTGAGTACGTGTTCGACTTCACAGAATGAGAACGCTTGAATCTTTGAAGTTCTTTCAATTCGAATAGCATGTATAATTATATTCAGGATTTTCTGTATGTATTTGAAAACTGATCGTCCGGATTACCTAATGTGGAACATATTTGGTAGCAAAATTTTTTCGGTGTGAAGAGAATTTTCTACAGGAATATAAACATCGAAGGACCGGAATACCTAAATTCGCAATCTTAAAAGCCAATCTCCGAAAGCCAACCCCAAAATGAGTTGAAAATTTTATCACATTACAATATTACGAACATCTCGCGAAAAATATAACTGAAAGCTTTTTAATATCGTTTATGAACAACTTGTTGATATTGAATTAGATTGTGGACGTCAAGCTGATACTCATTCATCGCAACGCAAGTTAGGACTATATTTGTAGGCAGGTTGTTAGCAATTAATATTATTAAAATAACAGACGGACTAACTTGGAATATCAACAATATATATATTATTATATTAACAATATATATATTATTATATTTACTATACCTTGGCGGAGATACAACTGTTTACTTATTGACATACTGGTGCAACTGTGGTGGCTATATATGTATAAGCTGTCTGTCAGCCCGGGGGTCTCACTGCGCACGCGTGGTCTCCTTTCTTCCCCTCCGACTCTCCTCCACTCCGACCACTAAGGCAACCATGCTGTGTCATACTAAAAATACATTTCCTATATTGCTACATACATTTAAACATTTAAAGGTTCGTGAAATCAATTTTGCGTGTAAGTAATAGTATGTGTAGATTATATTTTTTCATTTATTTACTTTACCAATGAACGTGACCTTGGCAGGGCGTAAATTTATGATTCCTTACATATACGAGTAGTAAATGCATTTTACTCGGTAGTTATTATTAATTTTATTTTAAATCAATATTTAATATACTTCAAACGACCGACCAAGAAATATTATAAAAGAGTAGTTTAGATATTAATGACGGGATAGTAGTGGTAACTACATTTCTCGCTTCTTTATTAGCAATCAACACGTCAGTGATGCCGTTTTTACACCCTCGCACCTCAAACTAGGATTCCGTGTTGCAGGTGGCGTGTACATATAATTAGACATCACAAACAACCACGACTTGAGAACGAACAATAATTGATAGTATCAGGCGTTACTTTGCAGAAATTCATTGTTATTAAATTAGTATTCATTTAGTTTGTTGTCGTAAAGTAAATTAATATTAATTTAATAATGAACAATAAATTACCTGTCACATAAATGTCTTCTCCGATCGGAAATTGTACCCGGGACCTGTTGCTCGACAGGCAAGGTCACTAGGTCGTCGAGGTCGAGGTGTTTGTCTTTACTGATTTCCTTGTGTGATGGGCACACTTACCAAGTGGCCAGTCTCGTTTGTCAGAGTACAGTAGGCCACCCTAAGCCGCCCAGCCTCCCTGCGAATCCAGTCTCGGTACACTTATCCGATTGAGAGTAGGTTTTATAACCATTGTACGTACAAAGCAGCACCTGACAAGATTGTTAAGTTGCTTGTCACACAATATAGAAGGAAATAGTGTTACAGTGCGTGCAAAGGTAACATTGATCTAGTGCTGGAAGTTAAAGTGCAAACAGAAACAAATTTAGTGGCACGTTTTGCTACCACGTCGACGGATCCTGGACAGCTCACGACATGGTTACGGTAAAAACTAATACATTTATTTAGTTAAAAGTCATTATGACTGCATTCTCTGCAAAAATATTAATAGAATAACAATTAATGATTTACTTTTATTATTTTTGGGTCGTAAGTGCCCGCCGCGCGAACCTGTTTGAACCTTTATCTTCTTTGTTTATTTTACGTAATTATGTAAGTATAACCATTTCTGGACCTTGAAAAAAATGTCTTGATGATAATGAAAATGACTAATGCGTTATTCCAAAATAAACAAGTGCAGAAATTAAGTGAAATAACGATTTTATTTTATTTTATGTATAGGTAGGAGGCACAAATAATTATAATTGCTTATTTAATAAAAATTCAAAATTGTTATATACTATTACCGCTCAAATGTTTCAATATACGCAAAAGTTTTTATTTCATTAAAATTGTAATTTACTAATTATCATGAGACAAATTTTACCTAATTTTAGATTCACTTCACGTGTTTGACGGAAAATTGTTTTAATTAAAACGTTGAAAATTTTAATTACAATTTGACATATTTTGTAAATTGTAGTACATACGATTGTGACAGCTGGTGGAGTTGTCAACCTGGAGCGATTGACACTTTTAGACAACTTGTTACTTGTTACTTTGTGAGTTTTACTTCTCCATGGCCCTAATATTCAGTGGTTCATACGACTTTGTTACAATCTAAATTCGCCCTTTGGGGTTCCTGATAGTTTGCTACCGAGCTGTATGTAAATCGTGCCTTCGAGTAAATTATTATAGCTTCAAAATACACGTTTTTTCAACGTAGTTAAGTGTTCGTTTTTTGTATTATTTAAATATTGAGAGTTATAAATATTAATAATTAGAAAACAAAAAGTAATCGTACATACCACTAAAAACAAATGATAAAAAATAACATACAGTAAGATTCGACTGGTTTTAATTTAGATAAAATAAATAATCACTTAGGTTCTTAGATATGCGCCAAAATTTTATAAATATGCGGGTAAAATATTACTATAAAGATGTTTTCCTATGAATAAATAAATAAAAATATATATATAATAAAACCCTATTACGAAAAAAGACATACCGAAAGATATTTTAAATACAATACTTTAATTTATATTATAAAAGTAACACACACAAAACAACTGTTGGTTTCAATCATTTAATTGTGGTTATTGGATTTTTATATGATTACTAGCTTCGCACGGGTGTTTTTTTTATTTTTAAACATTTTGAAATATAATTATAAATCTTTATAAAGCACATAGGTAGGTATGTGTTTTTTTTCTTTGTAACATATACATATACTGTGAAAATCGTGAAAATAGTCCAAATATTCAATGTTGCATATGTCCACTGCGTAAGACTTCGCCTTGTTCGTCGACCTACGCTACGGCTGCTTTCCGTGGGGCTATACTGCTCATTGCGCGGCGGCAGCGGCGGTGGTACTTATTTTCCTAAATTCGTAAAATATTTTAAACGGAATGTCCGATTTGAATAATTCAAAATGTTATTATAGGTATTGAAACAGTTTCGAATATGGAATGATTTATTTGGATAAGGATTAATACGAAGGTATGCTTATCATAGTCTGATTTTGGTCAGCTTTTACAATGTAAAAAGTGGTTATAGGGACATAACTACAATAGTTGGACAAATACTATCTGGAAGTTATTTGTAGATATTGATATATTCTCTAATATTGTAGAACATTTTTTTGTTCTATCATCAATAGTTTCCGCAGGGTATGCGATGAAAGAAATTTTTAAGCAAATTTTTTTACACCTTGGTTCATGTTACTGAAGTTTTTGAAAGGATCCCTTATTTTTTCTAGTAATAAATATATCCTATCTTAGTCAGGGATAGTGTAGCATTCTAGTGGTGAAAGAATTTTTAAAATCGGTTTAGTAGTTTTTGAGTTTATTTGTTACAAACATACAAAAATATAAGGGTTTCCTCTTTATAATATTAGTATAGATTGGATATTTATATGATACGTATCGTTTTGTTTTAAGTTTACTCTGATTGTATTTGATTCTGCTATGTATTTAATTCTACTGATAATTCAATGATAGTGATTGTTATTTTTGTCTATTTTAATGGCATTTTGATTTTATTACTAATAATATAGTAATTCATTTTATACATACAAGAGATTCATGTTATTAGGTTAACCCTTACCAATTATACAAATTAAATAAAATTAATCTTGTCTTGTTTTAGTGATGTACAAGTTTTCAACCACTCACCCGTTAGATATACATACCTAAACATGTTCACAGAATTAATAATGTTAATTAAATATTCAACTTTTAATATGTTAATACTTCTTAGTATAAATAACAATATAATTAAGTATTACCTCGGTAATATTTTCCCAAAATGTTTTTCTATTTGACCTAACACCTTATCACAACAATAGACATTCACAAGTTGAAATAATAAACTGGTGGCACTTTCATGGGTAGATGTGTAAATATCTATAATAAAATTCCATTAAAATTGACAGAAATGCCATATTGTAAATTTAAAACTCACGTCAAAGGCGTTCTTATGCGGAAAGGTTATTACAAACTTGATGATTACTTTCAGGATAGGACTGCTTGGACATGAATTTAATATTAAGCCAGTTTATAGACATAAGTGCGTTTTGTAACTGTGAGTAGTTTGACGTTCGCAAAGTGTTTGTAAAAACCAACTTCGAATAAAATATTATTTCATTCATTCATTCAAAATGTAGTCCAGTGTAATTCGTGTTGATACTTAGCTTGTTAACAGCATAAGTAACGCAAAGTATGGGGTATAAGGGGCCCCATCCACCCTTACGCTCAACCTAACCTCTCCTGCCCGTGGTTCACCCTGCTGAACAAAGGACAGAGCTATAGCGAAAGCGGCTATAGCAGTTTAATCCCGGTGATACTTGCTACTACCTACCGGTGGTAGGGTATTCTGATTACTACTATCAAGCTTCTTTTAAAACCGACCGTGAAGCGTTTCATACGGGCTTCGGTCGTAGTGTCGGAAAGCCAGTAATAATTCGGGTCCCCGCTTAGTTGTCAACCGGTAACGCGTCGATGATGCCTTTGGTGTTACTGAAGTCACATTTACGTACGGAAGTAAAGACGTGATTAATAATTATAATAATATCCTTAATTATATAGGTCGATTTTTTCTGTTACACTGTTAGACTATAGCACCAATAAGAAAAATACTGCTTTGCGTGTAGGATGTTTGGTAAGGAATGCCGACAAAATGATCACTTATACATCACCGCTAGCCAATCGGAAAAAGTTATCACAGACGTATCAAAAACACGCGCTGTCCGTCCAGAATCAAACTAAGATGACGCATTATACAAATCTATAAGAAATATCAAGAGTCCCTGATCAAATTGTCATCAAAGTTGAGAGAGAAGTTGAGCATAATAAGAACAATTTACTACAAATTATAGCTATCATACTATATCTAGTTCGTCCGAGATAGCTTTAAAAAGACCACCGTGAAAATTCTAAATAGGAAATAGACAACTTTTTGAAAAAGATTCAACTATTTGCTAAATATAATGAAACATTTTGCAATCATTCTAACTAAATACGTAACTTATTGCAGTGCTGATATTCAGAGTGATTCGATCAATTAATTTCATTCAGTGCGGTTTTTTTCCACATTTCTTTTTTCTTTCTTCTTACTTTTTGGCCGATAACGCATCAGTGATACCTTTAGTCTTACTAATTAATGTCCATGAGCGACGGTCACCACTTACCATCGGCTGGCTCGTCTGCTCGTTTATCGGCTATTTGCATAAAAAATATTATTAATTGAAACAAGATGTTACAAAGAAGATACATTTTTTATAGTTTTGAAGTACGTGATCGGGTTAGAAATTGAACAGTGGGTCATGGGATTGATTGATCGCTCTGATAGTAGAGATGCAAAATGTTTGCTTCCTTTGATTTTTGACTTTCTAAATAAGTGAGGTTTAGACAATTTACTTACTCATTCATGCAAATACGATGGCGCCAGAGATCCGGGAAACACAAAATAAATGTATTTTTGGGGATTGCATTTCTCGCAGGAATTTAACATGAATAACAGATTTAACAATTTACCTTGATCCCAATCGATAAATGCATTTTAGATTTTAACTCTCAAAAATGAAAAAAATAATTATTTATTTTTAGTTATCACAATTAAAATCCTATGAAAAAACATAAAAAAGATTTTTGCCCAAATTTCCATAAATTTAATCAAAATGCAATTGCGCTTTTATAAATGGAAAGGTTCACCCGAATGCGAGTGGAGCTTATCAGTAATTCGGACCAATAGAAGTGAGATTTTCAAGCACTGCTCTTCTCCATAATAAACAAAACAAGTATGTCAAGGACTATATCGCGCCAGAAAAACCTTTAAATATTTTTACAGAGAATAAACGTAAATTTTAATTGATTTTTATTAATTTGTACTACTGTAATCAATTAAAGTTTCAATGAAACACACGTTAACGAAACTATTTTATTTAATCAAAACTTAACTTTTAACTTAACTTTTTTATCAAAACTCAAAACTTTAAGTTAACATTACTTTTACTGCGTACGGTCAATCAATCGAATACCTATTGTATTTGGTTTTAACGCTTTTGTCGAATTTGACAATACACAGATTATTGTTCGAAAGCCACGATATAGCTACATGATACATGAGGAGTGTAAAGCTCCATCCATTATGAAATTATGATCTTAATCGTATTAAATGTCTGTAAAGTCGCGGAAATATATACTTTGCAGAAATTTCCGTGTACAAACACATCGTCTAGGCGTGATCTCTAGCGAAATCTATGTATGTGACGTACACGAAAATTTGACCTTACAAGTCGTTAGGGACACTTTTCTTCAAATTTCTCCACCGAAATTTGTATTGTATTGTATATGTTTTACATTATTCGTCAATTGGTATTCAATCGCCAGCCGTCGCATCTCAGGAGCCAGGCCCCCCTGTCAAATATCCCTAGATACGCCAATGCAGGCTAGCAACGTGAGCGTATGTGTGGGTATGGCGGCACACTGTAAAACCGGAGCTCTATTAGTAATTTATCACATAATATGAAGCGATGAACTCGCACATATATTACATTGACACGTTAGAAATATTTCGTTAGGCAATAGCTAGAACAGCTGGAGGTAAGAGTATAAAATTTTTTATCACAATGAAGGCAACGAAGGGGAGTATTATCATTCGTATATGGTGGTACGTTTTTTCGGAATTACCCTAGATGGTAACAAAAGAAAGAACCTACGACCGAGCATCGAAGGTTTATTTGGACTAGAAGTTGAGTGGATCCCAGTGTACCACCATGTTTGATTATGTGTAGGTCCAACGAAGCGTGAACGGAAGTAGGTAGCGGCCGATGAGCGTATGGGCAGCCTACCGGACCTGACGGAGCGCTCCCGGCCGCCGGGCGCCCGCGCTGCCGCCCGCACCGTTTCCGATCCGCACCGGAATCGGATGACTCTCGAGGTAAATGTGATATTATAATGCGTTACGATCATTTTGACTTAACTAGTAGCTGAATGAGAATGCGGGTGTATACAGACAAGAACATTTTTTTATTACATGACAGATTTTCCGATGTGAATCCTTTGTAACCGTCTACGATCATCCGAATAAATAACATAAAATATACGGAATCAGCGTTTTTACGGCCAGGTCATGCTTAATCTCTTCTTCTTCCTATCTTTGACTATATTAATATCTGCATGAGATTCATATTAAATTTAATAAATATGGTCATGTTTCTAAATTTTGATAATCGGGCAAGTGGCGCGAGTATCAAAATCCAAAACGACTGTCTGCCTCCACCGAAATTTGTATTGTATATGTTTCTAGTAAACTTTACTATTTTCCATATTTAAAACAATCTTACACCACACCACATCCCTCGATCAATCCATAACTCCTTTATTATGTACAACTGAAGAAAGGCATCAATTTTACGGTCTTATCCAACAACAGCAACAAAACCAACAAAAAAACTATTAGGCAGAATAGGTCGTTTGGAACCGATTCGGGTTCGAGTACACATCTTTTAGTATAGTGGCCAAGTAAAACCATAGAGTAGGTACCTATTTCTACAATGACCCAGTTACCTATCTAACGAAGAAACCTTAAATATTTTATTTGACATTAATATCTACGTCAACACCACCTGGGACACAGGGAATTGTGCTACGACAGTGTAAGTAAATCACTGTTTATTTGTTGTTGTTGAATCGATGTTATTGTAAATAACAACCAGAATTTTTAACGTTTACACACTCACACCTCCGCACTATGATTCCCTATGCTACATCTGGCATGGATAAACACAAATATGACATTATAAACACCTATGACCCAAGAAAAAACATTTATCTGTCACATAAGTGTCTGCCCCGGCCGGGAATAGAACCCGGGACCCCTCGCTCGGCAGGCAGTGTCACTACCAACTGACTGGGGTCGTAATCTTCTAGCAATCATATTTCATCCACAACAAATTGATTACTTGACGTCACTTTCGATGTATCAGAAATCTAATATCGTTCTTCTCGTTCTGAAATCACCTGTCCAGATCAATAGAATGTTTGATCCATCATAACCTATTGCTACCACGTATCGTTATACATTTCTTTTTTACTAGCAAACTGGCCATGCTTCGCTTCGGGAAAACTACGCCTTAGGCTAAGAAATTATACGCGCATTATTTTAAATTAATTTATAACTTTTTTATTTATGGACGGATTGCATTGAAACAAACTTTAAGTGTTAAGTGATGCTAACTGAAATATATTAGTAAAAAACAGAACGAAATCGATAATTCCATTGCTGAGATTAGCGCGAACAAACGCACAGACAAACAGACAAAGATTCTAACAACTATTGTTTCGTGTTCTATTGCGTTAATAAAGGCTCCTAATAATAGTTTTTCACATATATCGTTCATGTACAGAAAGCGATCTGTTAGAATTATATTATATGTGTGTAGATTGTTATACTAATATTTGATATGGATTGTGTCCATACAATAAAAATAATAAATAAATAAAATAAACGTTTACACACTCACACCCCCGCACTAGGATTCCCTGTGTTCCGGGTGGCTTGGACATACACAATTATCACATCATAAACACCCATGACCCGAGAACAAACATTTATCTGTCACATAAATATCTGCCCCGACCGGGAATCGAACCCGGGACCCCACGCTCGGCAGGCAGGGTCACTACCAACTGGGCTACGGGGTCGTCAGATCATTTAGTATTGTTAATCTTGATTATGTTATTCGTTTCCAGGCCCCAGTTTGCACGATTTACAAAAAGGAATGGCCATGGAAGAAACCAAAGACGCCTTTAAAAGTGACTGTGCCACCCGTTCCAGCCAGACGAAGGGATTCCGCGACCTCATCCATCGGTGCGGCCTCAGTGCGCCGCCTCATCACCAGACAACCTCCCCAAGTGCCCAAACCTATCGTACGACGGTTCACGCTTCTCTGTGTCGCAAACGGTCTGTGTTCGACGGCACTGTTACCCTTCACAGCGTTTGCTGGAGCAGAAGCCGGTGCAATGCCCCTCGCAACTATGCACACCCTGGCTGCTATCTTTGCTCCATTTTCGTCCCAAATCCTGCAGAAGATAGGAGCGAGGTTTGCCGTCACGACAGCATACGTTTTGGTCTGTGTTCTCTTAGTGGCTCACACGGTAGCAACTCCTCTCTTAGTGCTCCTGTTACTTTACGGTGTTTGTGGGATGACATTATCTCCCTTATCGTTGGCGTTGACCACATCTGCGACATCGTTGGCACAAGCGGCGGGTGATGAGGGAAGGCGGAAAGTGGCCTTGAGGAGAGCCCTACGTGGTCTTCGTGCATCTCAAGATTTGGGGCTGGTATTTGGATCATTACTCCTTGGGTGTGCGTTACTTATTTGGCCAGAAAATCTCACGGCGCCCCCGCAGCAAAGTGTTCCGTTGAATGTCACGATACCCAGATGGCCACCTCCAGAAGAATACTTTACTGATGATGAGTACGAGGTGAGCTTGACGTTATCAGTTTATAAGACAACAGTCTCATGTTATTTTGTTCTCACATTTCTTTTTTGTATTCAATATAATTTTTTAATTGTAATAAAATTAAGAAAATAATTATCATATATATATATATATATATATTATAATAAAATCTAAAGAATTTGTCAGGTAGTCCAGAATCGCGAATACAGAGAGATACAGAATACAGAGTTTCAGAAAGGTGTAAAAATATTTCTTTTAATTCCATCAATCTATAATCAATCAATCTATCAATCAAGTCTATAAACAACAATTAGCAGTATCAATCAGGTCTGCTTTTTCGTTTACCTATCCTATGAAGTATATATTTTTTTTTATTTACTAGCCTATATTACTAAAGAGAGTGATGTTTGCAGGAGAAAACGTGCGGTGCTGCTGGGTGCCCGGACGTGCAGTCACTGGGTGGCGAAGCATTGAGCGCCGCTGGCCGGCGTGTACTAGTGATAACATGGGCCACGCTGGCCGGCATGGCGGCGGCGCTCGCAACCTACGGTGCCGCC
>PDGT01000008.1:8861803-8932716 GCA_003671415.1 Megathymus violae
TGGCGCTGCTGCGCTGGCGAGCTGCAAGCACAGATCTCGCTCTGCCAGCCGTCGCTGCCGCTGCGTGGGGAGCTTGCGCCGCGCTCTGGGACGTACTACAGGTAACTATTATATCCAATAATTAATATAAATCATGAGCTCTCGTTCGACATGACTTGAGCTCGTACAACGAACAAGATCACGGAAACGCTACAAAACAACGATATATTCTATGGTTAATTTACCGAACATAATGAGCTCTTTAGTAGTCTGTTAACATAGACAAATTGATGTTGACAAACGAACGGCTGGAGATACGTGCTTTTGTTGAGGGTAAACACATAATAAAAAATTAAACACCAACAAAATTATTACTATTTACTTCTTAATATAGTTTGCATGTGATAACTCTACAGAAATACCGCAATATTTAAACGGTTTCGGGGTTCCACATCAAAGGGGCTTACAATCTTTTTCGACGTCTCTAAGACTAAAATTAAACAATGGCAACCAAACTAAACTTTAGAACTTACTTTTCTAATTTTATTAAACTAACTGTAGGTATAAATTTGACAGGCGTAGCTCTAGTTCCGTCGTGGTCCAGTGTAATCGGCAATCCCTGACATAAAAGAAAAATGCCCTTTAACGTAGGTGCTACGCTGGTCTAAATGTTGTACTTCCAGATAGTTGCAAAGTATTAATTGAATGACAACAGATATCCGCAATGTAAAAGCCGATACTATTGACAAACAAAACTTCACCAGACTGGCATATGCGTGGGTGGTTCTGGTTGGCGCGGTCCGTGGTCTGTGACGCTGGGCGCAAGGCACGCGGGACTGGCGCTAGCGTGCGCCGCGCGGCTCGCACTGTGCGTGCGCGCGCAACTCGCCGCACTGGCCGCCGCACTACTCGCCGCACTTGCCGCGCACCAAGCCCTCGAGAGCTCCGTACGACGCCAACAACGCCCACGCTCCTAGCGACACCACGTCAACATAGCGACCGCCGCCAGACAGCTTTGACTGTAATGACGCAATTGAACAACCGATGCGGCGCTACCGAGACACGCCCACCGAACTCCATCGCATCTTCTACATATCGATCTATTATCAATAGCTACAACTGTATTAATGACATGAATAGATGCCTGTGATGAAGTTCTCATTGACTGAACGACCAGTTCATCGTTGGCAACTAAAAAGCTGGATGTCTAAGGTCTTTTGTAAGTGATGACGAAATTCGAAAATTTTTAAATATATACGGATGAAATGTTGCCAAATCGATGACTAATGTCAGTCCCCACATTGAGTATATTGAATTTCGTTACCGCTCACAAATATTACGTAAGTTGTTCAGAGGCCCTGATTTCTAAATTCCTGGAAAAACTGTGGTCAGTGACTTGTGTTATGAGTGTGTAAGATAAAATCACTAAAACATTATGTCGCCAACCGATTCACGGTTCGCGATATTAGTGTGATGAAAAATAGTTTTAATTTTATAAGTCACATATTCAGCCTCTTACGATGCCGCTTACGCTGTGCAAAAGAATTGTGTTTGTTTACCTGCATTAGCTAAAATGTGTAAAACTTTTATATTAGTTTTAAATCGTCGTCTAATCCAACTAAAGCTCTAATTACGTATCTGTCGGTCTCAAAACTGAAATTTTATCAGTGGTGTTTTTCGGGTATACATTGTCGTATATATTCTTAATGTCGTATCTATATATTATATCACGGCGTTATTATGAATTGAGGCACGAGCCCTGCGATCAACACTTCACTCAGTGACAACTGAATTATGAGGTAGCCTCATTAACAGGTTGTAGCCTCGGTCGATTTAATAATTTCACAATGAATACAATTGAGTTATATTTCTATGGATTATTAATCACCGACATACAAGCAAACGGTCCAGCTGACTGTAAGAGATCAGCGTCGCCGTTGGACATCCCAACATCAAGAGTAACCAACAACCAACACATTGTCGAATGTGTGATGTAACGTACAAACTGTGTGAACAACTGTGTAAATAAGAAATAGGAATATTTACAAAATGATATTTTTTAGCAGAATTTAACAAATTTTTGCGTACAGTTGGACAACGGACAGTCAAGCGTAGTACTCGGAAGACTCATCTCAGTTCTCTAGCAACGATGTGAAAATAACTTTTAGGACAAGCATATTGTAAAAATTTACTACAGTACATGATTACTTATTTTGTTACAACATTATTTTTCTTATGACAACCCTATTGAAATAACGCAATGTCTTAATGTCGGAGCTTTTTGCTGACATTAAATGCTAAGAGACAAAAGTTGTTTCATTGTGGTTTTCACTAAGTATCAAAGAAGTATATGAATTTAAATGTATAAATTCAATTTGATGTGATTTGGTCGTTCATGTGAAGAATATGTATATTAGTAAAATAAACTATTGAATACCCTAGGCGCAGGGATATTTTTCATACAAAAATGAAACTTTATTAAATGTAAATTATAATAAATGTTTAATCCGGTAGCGAATCGTTGAATCTTCTAAACATGAACATCATTAATCTATATTAATATTATAAAGAGATGGTACGATTTTTGTGAGTTTGTGCCGTATTGGTGCGACCTAGAATACTCCTCCAATCCCATGCTGGCAGAACAGGGTGTCGTAAGAGGCGACAGAAGCCAGCTTGCTTTGTGGTAGAGCTTCGCGTAAAGATTATATTATCAGAACTATTATTAAGTCATAAAATTATTACTGGTATTATTATCTTTCCGTGAAGTCTGCCTGGCTAGCTACCACCCTCCTGCTAGAGTGAGCCGCCACACGACTCGTCGTGTTCCGGCTGGGGGCTTGAGAGCCAGTATGTTCTATCTTCTTATTTCTTGACCGACAATACATCAGTGCTACATTTTGTGTTACTGATGTCCATAGGCGACGGTGACCACTTACCATCAGGTGGCTCGTGCGGTCATTTGTCGGTTATTTAAATAAAACAAAATACGGAAAGTAATCTCCGAAACCACGGCACTTACCTACCTGAAAAATTATTTTACCATCTGAATGCTACATTATTCCGCATTGACTTATAGGTATATACATATATAATGTTCAATCCAAACTAAGTCAGGGTAGGCCGCTCGTTTTTTATAAACTAAGTCTTTATATACTTTGTCAATTCTATAAAATAAGTGTCAAACTCTTTGAAGTTTTCTTAATATAAAACAGGTTCTTTCAGAAATTTAATTACCTACTGATTTATTTAAAATGTTTTGTACGTGATATAAGAAATACATGCCAAATATAATTTTACCTTTATAACGAAATAAGTATCAGAATTTTATTTGTTAACTTTCTGCTTAACACTTAAGTAAATTGTTGTATTGTTGTATTGTTGTATTTGGTGTTTTGACTGTAATAAATCGGGTAAGTGTATTTTTTCCAATGTTTAATACTTCCGTCGAGATCTGAGTTTATCTAAAAATATTTAACACAAGAAAGTAAAACCATATTAACTTTCTGTTGGAAGACACGAGAACGAACTGTATTGGATAACTTTGCACTTATTTATAACATAATGAACTTAATGCAAATTACACGCGACTCGAACATCCGAACTATCATGCAAACTCCACATTTTCAATACGCTTTGATTAGCTTGACCTATATGTAACGGAATCTTTCAACGTTATTTTCACCAATTTTAAACCATCTTAAACAATTTAAAACTTGAAAATTTGCATGGAGGTCAAGCCCCGATAATAATACAATATGTTCATAGTTCCGTTCGGATGTCGGAACAGAAAAAAAATATCAACATTAGCTCGCAGATTAAGTGTTTACCATCCACAGAACGATGGAATTCTTTTACTATAATTGAATTATTTTGTTAATACCTTAATTTTTATTTTAATCATATTCCACATAAATTAGTCATAATTGATTATTGGACTTTCTATTGCTGTAACACAAACTCTTTATACTTAAAAATTATTTTCAATTTTTTGGTTCACTTTGCTCTTAAAGCGTGTCTTTTTAGTTTTGTTAACTTTCATTTATTGTCTTAACTATTCTCTATTACACTTACATACTATCTAGGATAGCTGTGGAGGCAGCTTTGTCAATCAACAGCCGGACATACTGACAAAATATTTCCGCGGATCGTCCTTATCACTTAATTTAGACATCTGGCGATCTCAGGGACGCACTGATTCTATCGAGCGCGGATGATAACCATTTTATTATTTTTTAAAGTCGAATAAACTCCCACGTCACAAATATATATGATTTTTAAAAATAATATCTATAAATTACATTAGAACTTTTCTAAGTTCTTAAAGAGAAGTAATTTTCTACATATATATTTACATATCTTATATCTTATAATAATATAAAGTAAATGCTATTCATACTCATAGTTTAGAATCCTTATAAACTGTAATTATCTAAGATGAAAGGGAGGGACTAGGTTATTATTGGTTGTTCGACATTTGAACCGAAACGCGTAAGCAAGCTTCAGTTTATTCTAAGAAGAGTCGCAAGTATCTAGACACGAAAAAGCCTACCTTCGTTCTGAGTACCGCAGAGGTTAAGCTAGACGGGACAAAGCATAGGTATCTAATCAGGAGGGACCGTGCACCACAGCCTCACTCGTTATTCACCAGGGTAACCACGAGCAGAGGTTGGCACCTCACACCTGAATACTTCCAGTAAGATATACCTACCACATAAAGGTTTTTTTGTAATCTTTGAGTAAAATTAAATTAACCAAATGAATTAATTTGCACAATACAGAGTTTCAAGACCATCGTATAAAGAAATAAAATTCGCAGGCCTTTTTTACCGTTTCTTCCAATTGATATCTCGGTATAAAATATTACTTAATGCATTTCCCCCGGGTCTTCAAATATAAACTTAGTTACCAAGATTTATCCAATCATTCTTCTTTCGCATTTTCATAATAAACTAGCTAATCTGTCTGCCAACAGTAGATTTATTCGTTATCATAACTAGTACTAAGGCAGAAATCTTTTATAAAGTTGAAATTGAAAATCGGGTGTTTCAAAGTTTGCTGTGGTCACGCGGCGAAAAATATTTAATCTCGAGTTATTTATCATATCATTTGTTATCTAGTGTTATTTGCAAGTGTTTGGGAATTGTTGCAACGTAAATTAATACTAATTTAATAACAATGAATTTCCGCAAAGTAATGATGACGCCTGATACTATCAACTATTTATCATATCGTCTAGTACAACTGTTTTTTATTACTAATTATGCAGTAAAATATGTGTTATATAATACCTAAAAATTACGCTGTTGCGATCCCGCTTATTTTTTATAATATTCGTCATTTTTAACAGTTAAATATCATTTAAAACTAACCCCCTGTATGGAGACCATTAAATACGAAACCCAGATTTTTCTCAACAGAACTCCATGCTTAGCAGGCCAAAAATGAGAAAAGGTTTTACAAACTTTTAATGAAATTTTTTTTTTTTATTATTGACGTATCTATCTATATACATACAAATGAAGGTTCTGTCTATACATTTGAAGTTGTAGTCATATTTTCTGATGGATGGATGGATCTTAGTTTTTTGAATCGCCGACTTCTGTTCGTTTTTGAGTATGTCCGTATGTCGTTTTGTAATTGAAAAACTTGTTGACCGATCTTGATTAAAAGTGTATATAGAAAAAAACATGTGATTACGCAAATGATAAGCTATGACAATTGTTATATTTAAAAAATATAGACATTATTTTTGTATATTGTGTGTGTATAACCTGAACAACGTCAGGACGGGCCGCCAGTTCACACATATAATAAAAAGGGTAAATTAAATGTCGTAATAAAAAAGTAAAGGACAAATAAAAAAATTATAATTATACAGTTTAATATTTGAATTTCCAAGTTTTTTTTAAGTATGATTTAGTAATTAACAATTAACAATAATAAACAATTAAGCAAGTAAAAATGATAAAGCTAGATAGATATAGGTACATAATTATAAAAAAAATAACGTTTACACACTCACTTCCCTGTTGCGTATGGCATGGACATACACAAATATGACATTACAAACACCCATGACCCGAGAACTGTCACATAAATGTCTTCCCCGGCCGGGAATCGACCCCGGGACCCCTCACTCAGTAGGCAGGGTCACTACCAATTGGGCTGTGAGGTCGTCAATTAAATACAGACATTTCAAATACAATTTTATTTTCACTTAATATTTATAGCATACATCTCAAATAAAAAAAAGAACAAAAAAACTTATATAAAATGATTCTTACAAAATCCCAACATGATTATATTCTTTTAAAGTGTAGTGTACCTTCTATATATATTTAGGTTTAGAAAATAAAAATTTAAATATATGAGACAAAAAATATACTCGATTGCTACATTTTCCGTTAAAAACAGAAACTATGAATGATTTTAATGACTTATTTTAATACAAAATTGATGAGAACTAATAAAACCATAAATTCTCAAATCCACTTTATGCCATACCATAAAACTATAATTTTATAAAACATGAAAACAAAATAATCAGTAATTAAAAAAAAAAAAGATATATTCTAACTTTAATGGGAAGTACTTTGTTCCGCTTTGTTATACTTTGTTAAAAAAAAATACACGGGATTCTGACAACACGGAATCCTTCTACGGATCATACTAATTAATGTAGTCAGCAGTTCAAAATTAATTCGACTGAATTAAATTCTTGTAAATCTCAATAATATTATAATAACATGTAAGAACAGTGGGAGCAGAGCTGAGGATTTTATTAACGAATTGAATTATACCTTCACTTTGCATGATGTAAATAACTTTGTGGACAAAAGTGCCATTATACGTTTTCCTGTAACTAGTTGGTTCAAAAGGTGACCCGCATAGCTTGTTGAGGTAGTTCATGTGTAAGAAACAGAATTGAAATTGCTTAAGAGAAACAAGAAGCTTCTCATCCATCATTTCATTCACATCTTTGATGTTGAAATAGTCACGTAGAGAATATAATGCTGTTTCACAGTCAGATGTTCTTACGGAATTGTCCTTTTGAACACCATCAACATGCTCCTGTACAACACCTAACATGACATAGGACAGCAAGACACCATATGCCATTTCGGTGGTGAATGTTGTGATATTTGATTGTAATTTTGAATTGTGAAAAATGTATACCAATGTTAACATTAACATTTTAGCTTCATCTGGAACCATTTTCAATTTATCACAATCAAATTGAATCGTTTCTGAAATGAAATGTTGAAATAAACCCAGTGAACGTATACTATCCCAACCGTTTTGTAAAATGGTTTCATTTGTTTCACATGAAGGTTTTTTAACAGACTTCGTTATCATTGAAGTTTCCACTTTAGTTGAACCCATATAAATACGTATATACTTTAAGCCTTCATTTTCAAAATCTGTTAAAAGATCATACGCGTATTTAATGATGTTCAGCGACAATTCCATGTAATCAACTGCGATTCCTATTCGTTTATAAAACTTTTTACATCGATACAGATCGATGTACTCCTTGGCTATGTGATTTGCTGCTACACCGGTAACAAACCAATTTTTTTTTACATCTCTGTTATAAAAATAATCAACAGCTTCTTCACTGTTAACTTCACCTCTTACAATTTTATTTACTTTGTTCAGTTCTTCGAGGATCCGTTCTTTTCCACTTTCAGAATTAGTAAGAATGTCCTTTAATACTTCTTTTTCGGAAGAACCAGAAAGCCATTGAAGAAGACGGTTATTTCGGGAATGTGCTGGCTTAAGCGGTATACCTCTGAATCGAAAAAGAGTTTGAAATGAATTCTCAGGGAAAATATGTTCATTGGTTAATAAAATGAAAAATCCAAGTTTATTATGGTTCAGTCCGTATCTCCGAAGAATGTCATTCTGGGAGATCAATTTACAACGTATATGATCTTTATCAAAACTGAGAGAATTCTTAGGGACATAGTTCACTCCAGACAATGGAAATTCAATGTCCTCACTAATGACCGGGCAAGAAAGTTTGCGAGCTAACGTCATACAATCATCTTTACTTTCGTACTCTGAAAAAAAATAGTCAAATTCCATTTCCTTTAGAACTTCAACATGAATATCGACCATAAAAATGGGGTTTATATCTTGAGTTGGGTTATATACTTCATTTTGTGATTTATAAATTTTATTTTCTAATTCTTTGGTTCCACCCTTAAAAATAAAGTAACATTTTTTGATGTTCGCGTTTTTGAACATACTGAGGTAATTCTTTAGGTATTTAGCATATCGGTCGCATTCTGCTCCAAACTCAAAATGGAGATTACTTTGCTTATAGCAATCGTAAAAAAAATTATGGGCATCTATAACCAAACTGCAATCCTTCAATTTATAAGGTCTTGTGTTTTCTTCAATGAGAACAGCACCTGCCCGGATGCGCATTTTTCTGAAAAAAAAAAAACAGTACTTTTTACAACGGTTCAGTTCTCCACAATTTTGTGTCCGCCATCCGGTGGCTGAAGGATCACACCACCTTATGAGGAACTTGGCGATTTATGAGTCCCGTGTGTTGACAATAAGATAGTATATTTATGCTATACAGATAATAAAATAATACTTTAAAATATACCATCACCACTTAGAATCGAGTATTATTTTATATGTGAAAAAAAACATTCATAAAAAGTTGCAAGAAATTTTATCAAACTGAACGATGAAGAAGTTAAATTCCCGATAACAATAATATAATGAGAATATGGAAGTAATTTCATAAAAACTAGCATCCCTTATGTCACAGGTACTTTTGAATTTAGATTTCTAGTAGCTATCTGTTTGTATAGTAGCTACCTGAGATCGCTCGCTCCTTACTTCTTTAGTTGATTCGACAAGAGTAGTCTTGTCGATGTAAAAGCCTGCACAGCTTATTATTTTGAAGACATTAATAAAAATCACAAAAAAGGAAAGTGATATACTGCATATTAAATACAATATAAAATAATATGCAAGGATATTTATATTACCTAAAATAATAAATACATTTGTTGCACGAATTATTCTTTATTTATACAAAATACAAATTAAGCAAGCTATTATTTAGCCACTTAGAATAAATACGTTTATTAAAATTAATTTATAAATTATATTTCTATATTGAACTAATAACTATATTGAAAAAAATTCATTTAAAAATTACAATAATTCAAGTATAATACATGTGAATTAAAAAAGAACAGCGAAGTTGCTACTTTAATAAAGAAAACAACGCATGCAGTAATAATTGGAAAACAAGCGAACAATCTGCCTCTGGTTCGAGACAGGACGGGAGCTGATGAACGAAAAAACCTACCGAGTTCGTAAAGGAGCTGCGAACTAAGCTGAGCGTTTCCAGTCGCGAACTATGTTGGATGCCTAGTGTTAAGGCTCTCCACAACTAACATAACATAACATAACATAACATAACATAACATAACATAACATAACATAACATAACATAACATCAGAAGGGGAGAAAAATGCTAACGTTCTGCTGCTGTGATAAATAATAAATAATAATAAACGTTTACACACTCACACCCCCGCACTAGGATTCCCTGCGTTGCGGGTGGCATGGACATACACAATTATCACATCACAAACACCCATGACCCGAGAACAAACATTTATCTGTCACATAAATGTCTGCCCCGGCCGGGATCGAACCCTGAACCACACGCTCGGCAGGCAGGGTCACTACCAACTGGGCTACGGGGTCGTCAAATATTTGGAATGATTGGAATGTTTAGTAAAAAAATATATATATAGATATTGATAGTAAAAAGCTTAATCAATAAAAATTCGTACATTATTCTAAAGAAATACGATTGACCAATAGAAAAATGTGTAGATTATTTCAAAACGACAAAAAATCATGTCTCGACGTCTAGTCGATATATGTATAGATTCCCTGTAGACGTATAATCGAGTTATAATTCAATATCGCTGTACAGTTCGCTCTTGTTGATTTGTGTCTTGCGTGCTCATTTTGATTAAATATTACGAAATTAAATTTAGCTATTCATTCTACTGGACAATGCACACCGTGAAGACGTACGATTATCTTCTACTCTGTGTGGCCGCGTGATATTTCATTAAAGATTTCAAGATGCTGCAAATAGAAAAAATAGGGTCCCTGTTTTCCAAGACAATCTTACTGTCTCTAAGAGTAACGTCAATTTCAGTTGTTTTAATTAGTTAATAACAGGGTTCGAAAATATCCGATATTTATTATAAATATCAAAATATCGGATATTTATGACACATATCCGATATATATCAAAAGTTTAATATATATTCATTTTGTATGAAAGCCATATTATTATTTTATTGTATTATTTATGTATAGTATTTGCATATGTTTTACATAAACATAATAAATTATTTAAAAAAAATATATTAATGTTTTATTTATTTAGGTACTTAAAATCAGACAAATGAAACCAAAACATAAAATCTTCTAGATCAGGCAAAATCAAATAAAAACATATATTACATAAACATATATAAAACAAAAATACAGAAATTTTTCTGACATGACAGACATCATTAATACCGGCAGAAGTGTTGCCATTTATGGATTAGAACTTACTTGTATTACTACTTCATATACTTAGTATGTTTTAACTCTACACCAACGCCATCTACATTTTAGAAGTAGAAATACAGTAACAAACCCCAAAAATTACTCAGTAATATAAAAATTTTAAACTATTTTTGTATTGATCTATATCTTAAAAAATCATGTGATATATATATATATATATTAAGCAGCAAAGTGACGTCACATCCGTTAAGAGGAGGGGATGGCGGAGAGTCACCGCCAAGCACATATATAAGACGATGAGCGCTCGTCTATGGACACTTATATTTGTGGTGAACGTTTTAAGGGGAAACTCTGCCCGTTTGAATGGTCAATTCTGTTTCGTCTTATATTTGTTTAGAATTTATTTACAACAGTCTGCTTGATTTTCTATTTCGTGATTTATAAATTTCACCATTTAAAATACTCGTAATCTTAATGAATTTCTCATTTTTATTTACTTAGTCTCGTTTTTGCTAAAAATATATATATTTATACATATATATACTATATCCTCGAACCCTGGTTAACAATAAATCGCACCTTTAGAATTAAAGTGACTTAACTCAAAAATTGCAATTTATGGGATATGACGAAAAAAGTTTTCAAAAATGTATGTTCGTGAGTGAATTTAAAGAGACTGATGTATGAGGTTTTCCCTTTTGCCCTTTCTCGCTCATAGTTCGGGCTCTTTTTCACCATGGGGTTTTAGAGTAGGAATTTTTAAGTAGATTTATAGTAAAATCTGGAATTTCAGGAATTTTGAGTTAAGTCACTTTAATTCTGAAGGTGCGAAATGCTATGTTTTGTATTTATTTCTTTTTGTATATCTGGTACATGCTGGCAATTTAGGTAAAAGGTAATTGGTAATGTAGGTATTGGTCAGGTTTGGTATATCGATGTGATGCTAAGCAGAGATGTTATGGAACTCCGAAACCGTAACCGAATCTGATAAAAAAGTTCGGATAATATCGAATAGCGGCAGAGTCTAAATGACGCACGTTACGACTGGTTTTATTAGGACTTGTGAATAAAAAACGATTTCTATTTTTGTATTTGCAGCAAGCGCGTCTGACATTATTTTTCTAGCTACTAACAAAAGACATTCTTTTAGAAACAATATTCTTCTTTTAAATAATATTCTACTGTGTTGCCAACACAGCTAACTTATTAATTCAAATATTATATTGCCGTTAACAGGTTTACGCTGACCGAGCCCGATACATTAGCCGCGTCATTCTCATTTTAGACAGTTTTTATTATTTAATTAGTTTTTGTGATTATAATACCGCATAAAATCTAGAAAATAAGTCAGCCTTGTAAACTCATTATATATTTTTTTCAAGTCGTAAATCATCTAATATCCGTAACCGTAATCATCCGAAACAATCGGGTAATCCGAAATAATTTCATATCCATTACCGAAACCGGTAAAATATTATTCATATATCCGTATCCATATCCGGAACCGAAATTTCATATCCATGACATCCCTAATGTTAAATAAATATGTTGATAGTTGCGTTGCGGGCTAGTTGGCAAGCAGCCACATGTCTTTAAATTGCAACGATCGACATTAAAATTATTAAAGTTAGTGGAGGACCCAACAATTTTCATCCGCTATTTCACACTTTTTTGGAATAATTACTGAAATATCTAGAAACAAGCACCTACTTCATTATTTTTACTCATAAAAATATTATAAGTTTAAAAGTTTTTCCAAACGTTTCCATAACTTTCATTCCCTAGTTTTAAGTGCATATTGTAAAATTGACGAAAATTGTAAAAATAATATAATTTTTTCGAGTATAAAATAATACAGCGTGTCATATTCATTTACATATGTACCCGTAGAGCTTAGTAAGTAGTCGATAAAACTTCAAAGTACAAAAACAAACTGCTAAGTTCAACATTGAACTTGCGTGGAATAAGACAAATTTGTACTATAAATGAAACTAAGAATATTTTCCGTTAATGTAAAATTTTGAATTTTAGTGGTTTTGAATATTTGAAGGGGTTTGGCTCAAGTAACGTGGAGTAATTTATTTAATATCTATTAAATTATATTATTATCTGTGGTATATTGACAGCCTGTGGCCAAGGCAGTCATATTAATATTATAAATAGCGAGTGCAAGTTTGTGTTTATGCGGAAAAGTAATCTAAGGAACCACGACACCTAATTAAATAAATATTTAGTATTTGAAAGGTACATTATTCCGAATGGTCAACGGCTCTAAAATATAAAACAAATTTTCTCTGTCTGAATGCGATAATCTCCAAAAGTACGGTACGAGTTCTCATACGGTTTTTATCAATGAAAAAAATGATTTACAAGAAAGATTAAGGTTTATTACATCACGTAAAAAAAATCGGGTGCTATTCGTGAACGTAAAATCAAGTTTCCCGAAGCGAAATAACGCACCTGGGTTACTCGGTATGAAATTATGAAAGGAACAATGATTACTTCTTTTACTAATGACGCCTATTATTACGAAACGTATTTGATTGAATTGTATATCATGTGTTTAGATTTAGCAATGTATTGGATTTAGAAGTTCCTGAAAAGGTTTTGCTCATTAAGGATCAGGGTTCAAGTATATATATCATGATATATATCCGATATATATCTGATATATACCAAATGATTTTTTATGATATATATCAAATTTTATATTATTGAGTAATTTTTGGCGTTTGTTACTGTATTTCTACTTCCCAAATGTAGATGGCGTTGAAGTAAAGAGTTAGAACATACTCCCTAATAGTAAGTTTTAATCCATAAATGGCAGCACGGCTGCCGGCATTAATGATGCCTGTGGGTCAGAAAAATTCTGTTTTTAGTTTTATATATGTTTTTTAGTTGATTTTTCCTGATCTAGAAGATTTTATGTTTTGGTTTCATTTGTCTGAATTTAAGTACCTAAAGTAATAACACATCAAAAACATTTTAGTTTTCTTTTTACATAATTTATTATGTTTATGTAACACATATGTAAATAGTATACATAAATAATACAATAAAATATTAATATGGCTTTCATACAAAATGGATATATATCAAACTTTTCATATATAACATAAATATCCAATATTTTGATATTTATAATAAATATCGGACATTTTCGAACCCTGTTAAGAATTGATCAAATTAATAAGTGATTCTAGAGATAAGTTTCACTTCATGGAAACAAGCGATTAACCATCACGAGATAAATTACAAATAAATTTTCTTGCACATAATATAATATTTAATTAGTAGAGAAACTATTAAAAGCAGAAATAGTTTATAAGTCAATCTCAATAGTCATGAATAAGCCATTATGCACAGGGCACGTTAGATTAAATAATTTGATGCAATTAGTCTTTTCATTTATATGTGACTAATCCACACTGTCCTAAATCAAATGGAGATTGCAATAGGTTTATTAAAACATCTAAAGATGTCCTCCTAAACCTCCTAAACAACCAACAAGAAAAGTTCATTCACCAGCAATATTCTTAATAGGAAAGTAATTTAAACCTAATTTTACCTAAACTTATGTATGATAGATAAAAAAAATTATTTAAAATAAATTCGTTTTAAAGCTCATTACCTATGACATTATTTGGCAACAAGAAGAAAATATTTTAGATATAATGAAATGCTTCAATTTAAGAATATTCCTCTTTAGGAAACAAAACTCTTTACAAAACCTGTTTAAAGGAAGTGTTTGTAAGACTGTTAATAATCCTAGTAATGTAAATTACATTGTGAGAAATAACAAAAGACAGATAGATATACTTATATATATTTCATTTGCAGTTATTTCAAGAAGAGAAGCATTTAATCATTTTTTATAGACCTCATAAAAATGAATAATCAAATGTTTTTATAACTAATTAGACTGTATCTAGTTTCAAACTCTTATCAGAAATTATGAAGTTTAATTAATCTACAGATTGAAACTTAATTCCGTAATTAAGTATATCAGTACATATAATTAATTTTAATTATGATAAAACATGGCATTTTAAATTTACATTAAAAAATTATAGCAGTAATTTCTCAAAATTATAATAAATATGATTCTTGTACAATTTATAATTTAAATAAGTTTGGAATCCTACTTACTCTATTGCTATATCTTAAAGAGGGTAGTTATAAAGTATTATTATTATTTTGTTTAAAATATTGAGTCTGCTGTCAATATGAATTCACACTCAAATGTATGAACTTTGAAATATACATGATGTTTTATAAGTGCCTTTTTAATATTGTTAGATAATGAAAATAAACTGTATCCTTTAAAATAAACTCATTAATTTGATAGGCAAACTGGACAGCCATCGCCTAAATTGCCTACACTGGACATTTGAGTGAATTTGATTTTTTAAAGCCAGAACCCCTGCATAAACAATCATGCATGATTGTATAACTATTACTTTAATTTATTGCTTATCTTTCAATCAGACAGTATTACCCTGACACAAAACCCCTTTTGATAATTCTTGATGCTCCGTAAACGAGGAAAAATCCAGGGAAACCTGAATGTATGGCAGGCCTACACACACATGATGCATTTGACTTTTTTAACACGTTTATATTAGCTTGACCTGTATGTATGTAACGGAATCTTTTAACATTATTTTCACCACATTCAAGTCATCTGATGAGCTTGAAAATTTGCACAGAGATTAAGTGCTGATGACAATACAATAATTTCATAATTCCGTTTGGATCTCCTGACTAGGATCATCAGGATGAAAAAGAAAATATCTAGACTAGCTCACAAGTTAAGTGTTTACCATCCACAGAATGATGGTAAATGTCATTCTTCTTAATCAATATAATTAAAATAGGCTCTTAATTATAATTACTTTTGATGTACTTTTGAGACTAAAAATAAAGTAAATAAATTATAGTCCCAACAAACTAAAAAAACACTCTTTAATATCAAACAAAAAAAAAATATTTTTTAAGTATTAAGATTTCGGGATTACAGCAATAGAAAGTCCAATAATCAATGAAATAAACATTCAGATATTAACAAAATAATTCAATTATAGTATCTAACAAAGTGTGAGGTGCTAACAAAATAAAATGGGAGATTCCATTTTTAAACTGGCTCAAACACTTTAAAACATTCCTTCCAGACTGATTCTACGAGGGAAATAGCTTGACAGATAGGTAAAGCATATGTGCACGAGTACCATCGTATTAAATTTTTATTAATTCTATGTTTCACTTCGTTTGTTTAATTATTGCCGCGGAGTTTGTTACATGATTTACATAAAAGTATCTTCGTAGTTAAGCTAAATGGTATAGGGACCTGTTACTACACACAAGAAAAATAAGACTCCATTTCTCCATCTGCTATTCAGCATTTAGTGCTATAAAGGAAATTGCATCCTTGAGCCGACCTTCATCGAACGAGGCTAGTGTGAACAATCCCTCCTACTGGAACTGCTGGGTTGTGTACCACTAAGTTTAATCTCCACGGTTCTTTTGCATGACCATAGGTTTTTTTTTGTGTTACCCAGAAAAGAACGCTATATAAAATCTATTAACTTACTTTGCTTCCTTAATGTCGCAGCTGCAACTCCAAATGCAAACCAGTCACTGCTTCTACTTCACAAAGAATGTGCTTCTATAAAATTGTTTTGAATATTGAAGCACGCCCAGTCCCACTTAAAGCGCTTCAGATAAGTAGGGACCTCCCCGTATAGGGCTGTCCGATGATAGTATTTAACGATCGATATTAAAAATAAAATCATCGATGATCGAATGAATATAAAATATCAAATCGCCATTTATTTACATAAAATAATAATTATGTAAGAGTGGTTATCAACAAATTTGTCTACTAATAAAATATTGTAATTGTAATAATAATTCTAATTTATAGTAATTAAAATTTAAAACTTGACAAAGTCTAATCTAATCATGACATGGATACGATAATAAGATATGAACTATCAGATGTATTTATATATGACGTTAAACGGAATAATAAAAGCTTATTTATTTATTTATTATCCATAAATATCGATTAGCAAAAATAATTGAAATACTACTATATTAATCAAGTGTTAGGGTTTTTAAATTAATTCCGATAATTCATCAGTTTAATTGCATCGACACTTGTAATCTCATCTGTTCATAAAATCTGCTATGATTGATTAATGGGTTCTGTTAAATTGTGGTGCCATACCTATGTTATGGATACAGAAACAAAGACCAACAATACAAAATTTATCAACACTTAGTAAAGTTTTTGAAAAGCTTTTACTAAATCAATTGCCTCAATATTTCAACAGAAACTACTTACTTCACCGTGATCAATACGGCTTCACTAACTAAAGGTCGCAGTACAACTGAGGCAAATGCTAGGCTTCTTAAACACATATTTGAGGCCTGGGAGGCTTCACAGAATGCTATAGGTGTCTTTTGCGGTCTGTCTAAAGCACTTAATTGTGTCAAGCACGAAACACTACTTCTTAAGCTTAGTCACTACGGCATCAAGTACAATGCTCTCAATTTCATTGCATCCTGCTTGAAGGGTAGAATTTAATAACAACAGTGATCCACACACGAATGTACCCGAGTATTAAACAGGATTAAAAGTTGATTCGGTATGAAGTACCGCTTTACCTTCGCAAGTACCTTATGTTTCCTTGCAGTCGCTTTAGCCTTGGACTCGATGAACGACCAAAGTTGAAAAGAAGAAACTTCGACTCCCAACAACTGAAGACAGTCAGTGCATTCCAGGGACTTTTTTATGTTAATAGCCGACAAACGAGCAGACGAGCCACCTGATGGTAAGTGGTCACCGTCGCTCATAGACATTAGCGAGACCAAACGTATCACTGATGCGTTCTCAGCCAGGAAATAAGAAGATGGTTAGAAAGAAGGTACTGGCTCTCAAGCTCCCAGCCGGAACACAACGAATCGTGTAGCGGCTGACTCGAGCAGGGATCCAGGATTCCAGGGATCCATTCTAAAAAATAAGAGTCAAGACGAACGGGCTCCTCTTGGCGCTGAACAAACACGTCTGTGTTGTGGTTGCGTTGAATCTCACAAGTTTGGCTTGTGATTAAATTGTAATCGTTAGACGGTCAATAAAACATGTGCAAAGTATCACGTTCGTAAATATATGTACACTGTCAAGTAAAGAAATAAAATTATTTTCTATAATACTATAGGTAAATATAAGTTATGTTTATAGGATGTGCAGCGAAATTAAGAAAAAAAAGTATTGAAAAAAATGTTTTTCAACAGCGACGAAAGCAATTCGATGTTACAAAGTACTCGCCGGATAGAAGAAATCAATTACGACAATCGTAAGAAGCGATCATCATTCTCTTCACTGACTCGCACAGATATTGAACGAAAAATTTTGATATCTATCCATCAATCCAACGGTCCGTTCCTAGCCTCTAATACCCAAGTTGTCAGGCTATAAGCACTTAATAATTCGATTCAAATTACTTTACTGTAGAAAATCTCTAACTACGTTTTTGAAAACTTAAGACACGTTTATAAATAAGACCGACATTGTTTCAGGGATGTATTAGACTACTAACCCAGAAAAGAAACTATTTTAATCGAATCGAATATATGCTCCCAATTCACAGTGGTTAGAAGTCGGATCAAGATAATCATTGTCTATGGTTGTTGATTTCCTCGCACATCCTTATTGAGTACATGCAGTGTTAATCGTCATCGACACGATAAAAACACCGCTTGTTTATGCCGTCGGTGTAGATAACGATAATGGATTAAAGTATGCAATTGTTCTTTGATTAACTGACTACTTTAAATTTACATTAAGCTTAAAATAAATTAATTAACTATAGCATTATGTTGTTTTAAGATGAGGCAAACAGCTAGGATCGATATATAACGTAAACCACACTGAAGTTTGTTAGGGTTTTCAATTTAGTTCCAAGAATTCATCTGTTTAAGTAGCATCGACGCCTGTAATCTCATCTGTTCACAAAATCTGCTGTGATTAGTTTATGGGCTCCGTTAAGTGGTGGTGCGATATCTCAAAGGTTTAGAAACAAAGAACAATCAAAATCACACTCATCGAGCGGTGACGAAATATTTTATAGTTCTAATAACATAAAACAATGAAGAACGGTATTGTGTTGTCGGTGGGAATAGAATGTAATGATATTCGGTCTTAGACAAGCAAGTGAGCGAGATGTCGAGTAAAGAGGATTGTATCAGAGCGTACCAAGTTTTGTTGTCATTTTAAACTGTAAAGTAATGGAAGAATTAAATAATTCTACGATTATACTAATATTATATTTAAGACACTTCTGACACAACTCTTGACAGCGGACTTTTTATAGGTGAAATAGTACAATGCATAATCGATATACAAGAAATATTACATAATTTGTTTACGTATTCGTTTACCGCCTATATGGCGATCTTCTATAGGATTTAGCGTATAAAATTATTTCGTGCCTTGCCTCTGGAATGCTCTAGAAACGTCTAAAGGCACCACTACTTGATAAAATTTACTTATATACGTTATAGATGAATACAAAAATAAAAAAAGCAAAGAAACAACTGACTGTGCAACCAGTAACGCTCCTTAGATGATACGAATAATAACGCTCAGTTACATGATACGAATAGCAATTTAATCGATTTCTATTGTTTTTTAAAAACGTGCACAAGAATATTTGTCGCCGTTTCTTCCTACATGATAAAGCACCTTTCCGACGTAGACTTATTATATTATTGCGTATCAACCAAGTCATTGAACAAACAAAATTGCGCTGACTTATTGGTACCAAAACTAAAGTATGACCAACTCGAACTCGGTGACGTATTAATTGCGTTCGTTAGTTGACGTTTTGCATTGCCTAAATTCCGAGTTGTAAATAGTTAAAAGATACAACGATTGTTATAAAAAAGGATGGAATATTTTTTTTAGGTAAGCATTACCGATAGAATATGTTAATTGTTATACCATTTTCAATATATATGATAATTTACGGTATTTTCACTAAACAGCCTAGTCCACAAGTCAATCCGCATGCTTTTAATAATTCGGCCGCATTACATAAAACTCACTGACAAAAGTAGAACGTAGTTAGTTCGATTATGGTCCGTGGTAGTTTATAAGTATTGTAACAGATGGCGTTGATTATTTGAGCGCTAAACTAACACATTTTTGTTTGCACGCCCATATCTATGTATTCCTTTATACAGGTGTCCCAGAATGAATGGATAATCCTAAAGGGTCAAATAGTACAGCTGTCGGCCGCTCCAAAAAAAAATTAACACAGTAAGGTTAATAAAAACGTGTTTTTTTTTTAAAAAAACTTCATATTTTCGGTGCCGATTGGATTTTTTTTTTGAGTATTTTTTTTGGAACGGCCGACAGCTGTACTATTTGACCCTCCAGGATTATCTATTCATTCTGGGACACCCTGTATAAAAGTTCTGAAACCTTAGTAGAGCTAAAAAAATCGTTCAATTAAATGTTATGTTAATAAATTTTAGTATTAAATTTTATTTTATCCAAATGAACAAAAAATCATTCCACTGTTTTGTTAGAGTTTCAATTATTATTTTTTACTTTTTTCAGTCCTCGATCATCCGACATAAAGTAAATATTTAATCGGTTTTAAAATTTCTAAGGAATATATAATCAAATATTCGTCAACATACGGTATTTATTTTGATAACATTGCTTTGTACCGATAATTCACCTTGATTGAAGCATTTGCTTCATCTATTCCCAAAGACTGTGATTGGCTGATATGGACCGATGAAAGAAATTGAGTAATATTTTAGGGGTTCAAAAACAATCGTCCGCGTTTTACAACTTAACAAAAAATATGAAAAAAAAACTGCAGTTTTAACATTAACATTTATTTTTTATCTAAAGTATATAGAACTAAACTGTAGCAGATTATCGTGGCAATAGAGACGAATATATATTTTCTCACTATAACAATAAATAATATTTTATTTAAACTCATTATTTCGTTAAAATTTACTTATAAATGGGTTTATTTTGTTATTTGCACTCAAATGGAAGTTATTAACAAGTAAACCGAAGATTATTAATAACGAAACATTCATTCACTATTGCCGAGGACAGTCCACAGTAGTACAGGTTGTATCTAATTGAATAAATACATAGACAAACAGCTCCAAAGTTTCACACAAATCCGATTGTAGTCTTTATTGCTTACGAATAAAGACTAAACCGACGACTTATAGTTCTAACAGCTGTAAACGATACCAATTTCTAATTTATACTACATCAATAGATCTGTGCCAATCAAATTCTCTAAACATGATACATTCCACACACTACGGAATATATATAAATTAGGTGGCTTCCAAAGCAAAAGCATTTATTATAAAGCCTTATAAATGACATAAATGTGTACATCGGGCAGAATGAACGCTGGAAAAATGGTGGCTCGGGTATATCAATTATAAAAGGCTGCTATGCTACAAAACTGAATGAAGGATTTTACAGGACAACTTAATAAAGAACGTCAATTCTAATTAACGCTGGATTCTGAAAATCATAAAAACCATAACTTGAAAAAAGGACAATTTTATAAATATTCTTGTCGGGTCACAAATCAATACGAATACAAACAATACGAATGAGAAAAGTAGTCGCCATTTTGAAATTATTATCTCAACCATGTCCTCTCAAAATTCACATAATTATGTTTAGTCTTTATTAATAATCATAATTTATAGATTATAAATAATAACCTTATTGCGCTATTTCATTTTGGTGTTTGATTGCCTACAGATCATGTCGGTGCTCAAATATTACCGAATGATTAAACAAAATTAAAATTCATTTGGATGAGATAACATTTGGTGGTGTACATTATACGTCTAAAGACAGTTGTAGAGTTCCAAGTACAATTCCTTATTGTCATATTTAGAAAATGTAATTGACTCAGAAAACAGTTAATTTTAAAATATCGGCGGATGATGACTGATTATTGATTACGCAAATAGGATTATATTGTTACTTAAACACAACACGAATGCTCTTTTGTGAAGTGAATATTAATAATCTGCGTTAAGAACACACAGATCATAGACACAGTTCACGCACCAGAAGAAGTAAGGGCTAAAGTCCACTACGCCGCTGTGTTGGTTGGGTTAGAAAATGTAAAAAATGAGATTCACTGATAACCTAAATTAAGTACCTACAAAAAATTGCCTGCGACATCTCATACAAAAATATATGAACCAATTTAAAAATGCAGTTTATACCAAACCCGCCATCACCCGCCGACCCTAGCCCATATTATTGTCTGGCTACATTTTTCTTAAACCGACAACCGCTATAATTAAGTAATACGACTCGGATGAAGTGTAGGTATATGCGTAATAATACGTCACGTATATCTACTTCAAACAGAGTGAACTACTCAAACAGTGTGAAGTGGGCACAGATAAAGATAAATTATATTTATCTTCAGGTTCTAGTATTTTAAAAGTGGCGGCCCTTCACTGGTCTGTTTGCACAATGCAACACGATGTGTATATAGCTTGGAGTGAGTCTCCAGCTGAAGTTGTCCAGAGCGCTATGACATGCGATTTTCGACAACATACGTTACTTCAGAACATCCTCTGGTATTGTACCTGTCGATGAGCCGCAGTGATCAGTCGCTACCGACTGGCTTCTCTGCTTACTCGTCAGCCTTGATTATTCCAAGGAGTAAACTATTCGTAGGAGTAAACATACAGCAGAATAAAAGCTTAAGTATACAAAAAACCTTTCGCACACACATATACATACGTGCAATATGTTGTAATCCTGTAATGGGTGGCGCGACTTATGCAATAAGACAACCGTAACAAAGCGCCGTGCGCCGCGCCCTTAAACATTTATCTTATCTATATCATGAATTCAACATTTGGACAAATCTGTAGATAAATTGCCTTTGAATGGCACTTTTTATTTTTGCATACAACGACCAATGCAAAAAAAAACATGAGACATCATTGAAATACAATAACGTTCACAATAATGGGTATACATTGTATTAGACTGCTCTAAGGTTAATACTTGGATGGAAATATTTTGAAATATTTTCTTTTTTATTATTACCTTTCTAATTGTTTATTTAGACACTTAATTTTCCTTAATGTTTATTGTTGTTTGTTGTTGTTGTTGTTGTTTCTGTATTTATCGTTTTCATAATATGTTCCCGAACGAGTTCTTCAGTACGACTCAATGGGACATCTATCAAACAAATTATTTGGAGCTCACATCTTCGCAATGTCGGAACTAACATTATGTTGCATGCAATAAGTTTCTCATGAACTTTCTTAGTAACCACTAAATAAAATTATTTTCTTACAAAGAAATTTGACGAGAACAGAAGGTATCAAAGCGAAAAGAAATTAAAAGCAAAATAATTTCAAATGACCTTGTCTTTATTTAATGTCTATTCGTAAAATATTCTAAATTAGCATCACAATAAGCGAAAATAATGAAAACTGCTTATAAATAAAAACAAAATATCAAAAACGAATTTGAAACTAAAATATATGGTGGCTAACGTAGATCAATGCAAACGAAAGCTAGGTGCGGCACGCAAAGGCTGTAAAACGGATACAGGAGCTGTTCCGCTTACAGCATAATTGCCTTATATCCATTACGTACAATTGAACCTCATGATGTTTTTGAATGTCCAACTTACCCTGTTACTGACAATGTCAATCTCATTTATGGGCAGATAGTGTATATATATTTTTTATAAATATAATATCATCAGCGGCAAATTTACAATATCTTCCCGTCATTTAGTTAAATCGTTGTTTATAGAATACTTGAAATTAAAATTAGGTTCAGTGAAATAAAATAATGCTAGCGTCGAGTGCGCACCTAGCTTGTTTTGATCGTTTATCATCTAGAGAATGAGGTAAAATTAATAATAAATTCACAATTAGGATATTTCTAGTCTACGTTAGCTATTATGTGTAGGAACTACGTATGAGCGAATCTACGCTGATAAAACTTACAGGTTTGACATGAACAATTTAAACACACGAGACTAAATGCAATAACACAATCAAATTCATCTGTAACAATTATTATAAGCATTTAAAATAAGTAAAAGTATTTTAACATTTATTTCAAATTAACGAATGTGGATAGTTGTTTATTTTATATGTGTAGACAGGCACTTTGTCGATTTCAGATTCCGTCGTTATAGCCTAACAGTACTTCATAACGAAATTTTTTTGTTGCATATCTCCAAGTAATTTCTGTCCATTTTTACAGTTTACTTGCTTGCAAAGCGTGTGCTGTTTTGCTTACTCGCAACTTACATTTAATGTTGCAAAATTACCCTTATTTTATTTATTTACGCAGAGGTAAAAAAATTTAAAGGTAGATAGTATTGTTTGATAAAACCTCAGTTTTAAATAGCGCAATTCGCAAAGGATTCGAATTCAAGATTCACTCGAGAATTCCGCATCCACGTAACAATAAAATTGAGCTAATTCATGGTATGGTACGGATAACCCCTTTATAAATAAGTTCCTTGTAAATCAAAGTACCAACTAATAATATACAATAAATAACACGAGTTTCAAATTCTAACTTAAGAGATTAAAATTAAGATCTGAAATACTACAAAATGCATCCATAGATTTCCTCATTGCACTACATTGATGAAATACAAGTAAACACATCCAAAATGCTAATTATTGTCATATGACAATAATAAACACTTACATATAATTTCACATTAGGACATATTTTATGTGCAACACAATACATAGCACGTTTCATATTATAATAAACGTTAATTCAGTGTCTAATAATCGATTCGTAATGCTCACATTTACATGCCGTGGCGATGAACAACAAAACTCTTCGGCCGAACTGAGATATTGCTCTTGGCCCTGACGCAGGCGTATTTCGAACATTAACAAATAACATTCAACATGATTACGATACTTTATGACAAAATAATAAAAAATGCAACATCACTGTACGGTCATTACTTACTTTGTTCTCGAAATTGATTAAGACGAAAACAATATTCGCTTAAAAATCGTTTATAAATTGCTAAAACTAAATACTGGACAACACAAATAATTAGAAAGTTTCCCGCATCACTGACCTCTATATTAAATTACACTAACAGACTAGACTTTCTAATTAAAATGGTAGTGTACGGATATCAGGCGCAAATTACATATTTAGTAGACATCCCGTTTGCGTGAAAATTGCAGAATTTATTCGTGTTTTATGCACAAATATGCTCCATTTTACTAAAGTTGTAAAGTTGATAGTATCAGGCGTTACTTTGCGGAAATTCATTGTATTAAATTAACATTAATTTACTTTGCAACAATCCGCAAGCACAATGTATGATGGTATATATTTCTATACCAACACGTGTTTCGCTCCTACTATAGAGGTCAGTGATCTAAATCGATTATGAATTCGATTTTCTATTATTGTCACAGCAAAAAATAGTCTTTATACATTACACTTGAATTTATACCTAAGGTGTAATGTTTCTGTAGTTCAAAAAGACACCTAATGGTAAATTTAACGTACACCTCGTCCACTCGTCAATGTTGACAAATAATTAAATACTATCATTACAATGCCCGTGTAAATTATGAAAATCCTTAGTTACACACTTCGGAAATAATAATTCAGTAGGTGAATTTTCCCTTTACAAATTTTCCATTTCTAATTACAACAACTCCTGTTTTATACACCGTTCTTAATTTATCAACAACGAACATCGAATACTTTATGAATTGTTTCTTAATTAAAATACATATAAAAATATTTACAACTGAAACCGCTCATGAGGAACACAAAATAACTATCAGACATGAATCAGTTCAACTTATCAGTGAGTAGTCGTGTTTGGAACTCTGTGTACAAATCGACTAGCTTATTTATAACGTCGCTTCAAACATAATTAATTGCCTTTGCCCTCCTTCTACAAACTACACCGCCAATTTACAACGAAAATAAAAAATTACGTTGTATACGCTGCGTCCTTTGTAATCTGTGGCGAAATAACAAGACGGCGACGGCCGCCAAAATCGAATCACACGAACGCAAAACGGACCGCAGGAGATGTTTTCGCGCGTTTTTTTTTAAACGGGTGTGTAAGTACCGACGGGCTTGTAGAAGATCTGACCGGTGAGGAGACGACGGCCGATCTCCTTCAGCAGCAAGCCCTTCTCCTTCTTGATCTTAGCGAGGAAGCCGCGGTTTTCGTTGGCGCGCCGCGACAGGTACGGCAGCACCTCCACCACGGGACCGTACGGGACGTACTTGTACGCTGAATAACCCGCTTGGCCTGCAACGAGCGATTACGTTGGGGCATAAGTGAGCGCAATAAACAGCGAGGATGTCTCCACTCGAGGCCTCTTTATTTCCGAAGATAAACATCCATCGCTGATTACCGATACGTGATAGAGCAATTAGATAAATACGCATTCAATCGATAGAATATAAAAATGTCAAAGGTTACCGGCACATCGAAAGTTTTGATGTGAAGAAGGAAAAACTATATAAAAAATATTTAACTACTTAATCATATACCTCACTAAAGTGTTACTTTAAAATTCTGCTAAATTACATGGCTACAAAAAGGTTTTTTTTTTTTTTAATTAACATTGCACTGTAGACAACCGACCCAGCGGGAAGGTGATGTGGTCGCACATGCCCAGCAGCTGGCCGAAGCACACGACACGCTCGCCGGGCTTCACGCCGTGCTCCTGCATCAGCTGGATCGCGTAGCGCACCGTGTCCTCGTTGTGCGACGCCACCATTATCCCCAGCCGGTTGTTCTCCGCCTGTCGGCGCAGTACATTTTTTATTTGAATTTTTGTATACCATAACAAAGTATGAGGACAAAACGACCGACCTCATTACAACGGGAGACCGCCATGGACGGACCCTCGAAATGATAACATATATTGGTGAGAAGATTTCCTTATAAATAGAAAATTGGGTTTAAAACAAGCTCGAAAATATCGCACATAGATAAAAAAACCACAAACACTATCAAATATAAACATGTAAGGCTTAAAAGGAAGAGCTACGTGCCTATAGATGAAAGATGATATATGAGATAATGATGAAGCAGTGACTAAAGCAGTAAGAGTGAATAACGGAAGAGTATGATATTATGTGTCACCTCCGATAATGTGGAAGATAAAATAATGATGGTGAAACACAGGGATATAATACGTGATATTAAATAAGCTTGTATAACTTCAATGTGATTTCCGAAACATATAAATTACAGTTGTATATTTTGTACGATAGAACCGAGTAGGGCCAAGCCGCTTGCAATTGTAAATTTAAACCTAACGAATATATCCAGCTGTATATGACATGTGACGTATATGGTGATTTATCGGTTCCGTTGCTGATGTTACCAGCATTGAAAACAAATCAACTAAGTTTGCGAGGAAAGAAAACTAATAACGGAGGAAAAGCACGGCCGTTTCAAACCTTCACCCTGCTGAGGATCTCCTTGAGGCACTTGTGGAAGGAGGTGGTGGTGGCCTCCACATTTTCGCACGTCGGGTCCTCGTAACCCATCGCCGCGGCGCGGGCGCGTTCCTACAAATAACACAAACTCACCATCGACTTTGCACTAGGAACATATGAACATATATATCCTAGGTAATGTAGGATTATAACTCAAATCAAATTATTACAACTGGTAAACCGTTATTCCATAAATATATCGGTTTCATAATTATTTGGTATTATTTTGTAACTCTCTCTGGACCTGGCAACACTGGTCACAATGCACAAACACGTGTATCGAAACTCGCGAACAACACTAATAACTTCCGAGTCTCAATAATTAAATAAATACCTTTAGTAAAAACTAATCAAAAATGATTAATTATACGATAAAGAAGAGTAAAAAATATGTCGTAAAACAAGTACAATATTATACACAGCTTAAGTTACATTAAGATTTTTTATCTTAAGTCATATCCGTTGTTAAATAATGTTGAATTCTTCAACAATCAACCGATCATTATCGTCATCGCCCAATATATATATATATATACATAAGTATAGATGTGCAGCTCACTTGCTCGATGTACGCGCCGCGCACCAGCTTGGCTCCCCAGTAGAAGTTTTGCCGTTTGGCCTGCTCCAAATCCGTGAGGATCTCGTTGTACGTGTTCTTCAGGTATGTCTGGTACGTGTTGAACACTAGGAATTTCTCCTGTGAATACACAACATGATGTTATTATTTAATTATTTTAATAATAAATACCTAAATGGAGGCGCTGATAACCGGCGCCTCAGCGACGGATCACTAGTAAATGTTCCACAGAATTAAACCAGACCTTCCTTCATCGTCCTATCCTTAGCAATTTATCGGATAAACCTACTATGATTTTAAGAGGATTTCGGCCATAAATAAATACGCGTCTTTTGAGCCTTTTTTGAATATTATATCTTAACAACTCTCCGAGATATAAGGGGATCGCACTTTTTCGTGAAATCGGAGCGTACACAGGAGCGAACGAAGACATTTCCGATGTCAAAATTCCTTCATATTCATGTACGGTTTCATTATTTTTATTATGTTTATGGAAGTGATCAGCGAATGAGAAACTGTTGGTACTAGTCAGCACACAGATTTCCGCATCACCCCGAGGTACCGTTTAAGGAATGCATTTCCATTATTTTACATGGCGGATAACCAGAAAGCCTAATCCATAAAACATTTTTTGAAACTTTTCAGAACGATTATTTATTATTTACCCACAGGGCAACCGCTGCCATATGTAACTGAGAACATTTTTATTTAATTATGTTTCTTACCTTAGCACGTTGTAAAATTTTGTTATGAATATGTTCAATAATTAAAGTTGATAAACTAGTCGAACCCCATTATAAATATACATACTTAATTATATTTTACGTTTCCTGCGCATAACAGCTGTACAATACATTTTTAAAGAGAATGTACATCGATATTTTCTCCTATGGAAACTATGTTGAATATGAAGTACCTAAGTGTACTATTCAAAACAGTTTTCTTAAATCGCGGAATATCTTTTTCGACACGGCCAAAAATCCACCTGAGACTTTACTGTCATTTATTTGATTAATTAATAATAAATTCCTTATTAATTAGCGAAAGGCTAACACTAACAGTTATCACGGTTTTGAATTTATTATTATTTACATAGTTATTTTAGAAGATTATTAAAGTTTTGCTATCGTTAATAAAGTTTTTGTTTGAAGGTCTGAAATCGGTGTAATTTTCTAATCAACTAATAGCAACGAAAAACAAACAAAAACGACTGATTTATGTTTACAACTTTACAACGCCGCTGTTCTAACATTTGTTCGTTTGTCGTGATCTAGGACAAAAACGCCGCATCCGAACACATGTTGATCACGAGTAGGATCAGGTCGTGTCCTGACTGCAAAACCTTGATTATTTAATCTAACCTTACCTAAAAATAAGGGAACCAAACCTCATTTCATCGGCTACAACTAACCTCCAGGTTTTCAAAGTTAAAATCTTATTCTCGTCTTAATAAAATCGTAAAATGCATAAAATTTTACCTTGTTGTATCTCCTCATCATCTCCAAGCAGATCCTCGAAATGGCCGGTTGGAAGTAGGTCTGTTCGGCGTCAATCATAATCCGGACGTCGGCTTCGTTCGCAATCTGGATGATGTGGTTGAGCCGACGCAGCATGTTGCGGAACATCTCCTCCTCCTTGGGCGTTATCTGCGAGATGAGCCGCCGCATCTGGCCGGTCTTGGGGTCCGGCACGCGGAACGAGTCCGACAGGTTCATGTCCTTGTCCAGAATGTTTGACCAGGGGAACAGGTGGACAATGCTGTAAATGCCACGACGTATGCAAAGTTTAGCTTATTGTTTGCGGTTTTGGCCAGTTGGAGACCATATACATCAATAAATTCAGACGGTTAAGGATTTATCACTTTAAAGGATTCTTTTCCAAGAGTTATTATTAAGTAGAAAATTAATTGAAGACGACTTTCATAAATTATGGAAGCAACCAATTAACTCTTCTTGCAGGGAAGAGTGGGACAACAATATTTTATGGTATCTATTTTTTTTTTATAATTACACGCGTAACAAAGATATGCAACTTATCCAATGTATGGATAATTTACGTCCTTAGCTGTTAATATATTCAAACTTTATTTTTGTGTTATCTGTATTTTGTCTTTGTAAGGTATTTCCCGTTTCTTTGTGCGCAAGCGTATACAACGTACAGTGCTATTAAGAAAATTAACCTTGTCTATTTTGACAGGCCCTTATACCGCTAAAAGATTGACATTTAACGTTTTACCACTCATAAACTCTATCCAAGCCAAGAATTAATGGAAGAAGCGAAGCTGCAACAATTGGTCATTTAGCGCCTGCGATAAAGCAAGAAATTATAGCAACACTTCCAGAAAAACACACACAAACGCAAACGACAGATATTCCGAATATATCCAAATTTGGCCACATAAATCAGGTTGACTTCTTTCGCACAAACAATCCCCAGATAAACATTATATTGACCGAGTTATTGATAATAATTAAAATAACCCCATATCGAATTTAATCATGAAATGTCGAATGGCCATCTAAGAAAAGTATCAAAATTTAGTTTCGGAATTACTGTTTGATGGCAACACCATCGAGCCGAGTTAGCGACGCGACGTTACGATGCAACCCTTACGACTGTACAAGATGACGTCACTGACCGGTCCCATGGGAATATGTGCAGCACGCTGAAATATATTCTCATCCTTAACTTCAATAGTACACTGTGGTTAATTAGTATAGTTGTATCTCAGGCGAACATTTTTTCGGGGAAACTTTGTAGATATATTAATGGATTATTTGTAGATAAGCTGACAATTATGTATTATTTTATTAAACTTACGGCATAAACAATAGATAGGATAAATATTTATTAGAATAGCTTATTATGTGATATTACAAGAGTATTATAAGTAGGTATATATGTAAGATAATAAAAAGGAAATATTTATGCATGATAGTTTGCATGTCAAGTCTAGTAGGAAGGTATGTGCAAAATAAGTTAATGGAACACGAAAATATTAAATGTAAAATAAACAAAATGAGATGCAATACAAATGATAAATCAGATTATAAACAGTAATTATTATTAACAGTTACAACAATCTCTGAACATTTGTAGAACTTCTCGCCGATCAAACTACAACAGATCAAGATGTACCCGAGGTAACAATACCTAGGTGATTATCACCTAATCTGTTTTACTGTTCACCTTGTTAAGACGTCAACGTGACAACCACGTATCGTATTTTTAAATTCCAACTATTAATCAACGCTCTCTCTGTATCTTGTTCCAATTTTCAATCGCTAATAAAATACTTTTTTATTCATCCACTCAAGTTCAAATACATATTTTAAAACGTGTAGTGGACAACACTTGATAATAATACAATTTTTTTTCAAATATTAATCCATTAATTAACTTTATTTTTATATTAAACATAGTAAAATTAAAAGTTGAATCATAAAGACTCTGCGCCATCTATAATTCCGTCGAAAACTAAGTATTGAAAATTATCACGACATAACGAGACTTTTGAATGTAAGAAAATAGGTGTCACTGTGTCTAATATACAAACCTAACTGGATTATTTAGTAACAAACAAACATTTTGACCCAAGTAGGAATTGACTTTAAATATATTTTTTATATTTCTTGTTTTACAATACGCCTTTGACGGGTATTAAACATTTTATACCATAATTTTAAGGGTGTAGCAGACATCATTTAAATGTTATTATCTTCCAGGGACGGGACTCGTTTTCCGTTTAGTAGTAAACATGTTACTAACAAACAATAAATCTTTTTCAGCCTTTGTGCAAGTCCCTCTAGCGGCTAATCTGCGAAATCAATTTGTTTTACTTGTCAGATGTAAACGCCGGTGACGTCCGGTTAAATTCCTTGGGATTCAGTGAATATTTTCAGTTATGTTTGTTCGCTTTCGTGTTCGCCCACTCGTTTATGCTGTCAGTAAATGTCAATAATATGTATGACACGGTAATAATATCAACTAAGGTTGTCACACTTCATGCTCGATCAGGTCCTTCCCATTATTCCTCGGAGTAACATAACGTCCAAATGAATAAAAACAGGGTATCCTCACCCCTCCTTGTCCGAGGTGATCTTCTTCATAAACTCCTGCACCTCCGGCTTTGTGCTGTGGTCGCCAAAGTACCGCTGGAAGTCCTCGATAGTCTTGTGGTGGGTGAGCACGTTCCCAGTGCCTCCCGCTATCTGCTGCATGTAGTTGCGCGCGCGCATTATCACCTCGGATAGTTGCAGCTGAAAACGGAAAAAACAGCTCATAATTTTATTATCAAAACACTTCGTCGCTTAGGTAGAAGTATCATTTTAGAAGACAGGCGACTGAAGCCAGCCTGCTTGGTGGTAGGGCTTTGCGTATGGATTATATTATCAGTATTATTATTAAATCATTAATATTATTGCTGGTATTATTATCTTTCCGTGAAGCCTGCCTGGCTAGCTACCACCCTTCTGCTTGAGTCAACCGCGGAACGATTCCGTCGTGTTCCGGCTGGGGGCTTGAGAGCCAGTACTTGCTTTCTAACCTTCTTATTTCCTGGCCGACAACGCATCAGTGATACCTTTGGTCTCGCTGATGTCCATGGGCAACGGTGACCACTTAGCATCAGGTGGCTCGTCTGCTCGTTTGTCGGCTATTAACATAAAAAAGACCTGTACAAAAATACAGATTAAAAATACGAATAAAAGTAAAATGTCGGTAGGCGGTATTGGTGATATTCGATTGAACTCGTTATGCTTAACGTCCAATAGTTTAAGATGTTTTAACTATAACGCATAGTAACGATTTTTGTGTTTTTACCGATTATTATTTATACCATGATCCATGTAATCAGGTCGAATAATCGGCATATAATCGTATGTAACTGTCGTCATGGTTAAAATATATAATGACCAGGTTGATATAAACGTAAAATCATTAGTTCTGTGGCGATGTTTTAATAGACAGACGTGCAGTTCAGTTTTATATTAATACCTGGCAATAATACGTTCGGGTGGCTTCGGCATTCCTCGCGCCGCAATACAGTTGCGAATCATAAAACAAAAAAATAATTTAACAATACTTACAAGCAACTGCGGTCGACCGAGAGCAGTCAACTTGATGGCCATTAGACCAGTACTTTTGGTGATACCTGCAAAGTGTAACAAAATTAATAATATTTATTTATTTATATTATAATAGCTAACGTACACGTACGTCTTAGAACAGTAGGAGTTAACTAACAAAATCTGTTTAACCCATACGATAACGAATTTAAGACGGGCTCTGAAACTAATATTACAAAGAATTGTGAACTTAAGTATTGAAAAAAGTTTCTTTCTTTGTACGTTCGTAATTACGAAATTCCATGGTTCATTGATCTATCGATATTATCGATTTTAAATGTAAACATTTTTTAATGAAACTGACATTTCCTCTGCTCATTTTTAAATCATGTAAAACATTATTGCGTTTTTCTATGAGGTTCTGTTGACTTTAACACTACGAGTATATATATATTCATAGCGAGCTAACAGAATATAACGACTTAGTTAAATACCAAGTGAACCTCGGCAGTAGCTTAATTTGCAAATAAAAACATTATTTATTTGTTTGTATGTTGACAAGAAAAACACTTTGATTTTTTTCATCTGGTATATATACCTAAGTGCGGAAAATTTAACGGTAGGAATCTTTTTAATGTAAAACAAATTTATTAAAGAAGCTCTTGAAACTGTAATGGAAATTTTGTATCTACACATATTTATAGCTACAACCAATATCCAGTTTACTAAAACCATTACGAAACACCAACGGCTAATAGACAGACTTCAAACTACTTTATGAATAAAATAAATATTTATGAATAAATGAAGGTACCCATACTTGTCAATTATGCAGGTTTCCTCACGATGTATTCATTCACCGTAATAAAAAAAAACATATTTAATTCGTACCAAGCATAAAAAAATACAAGATACGAGCCTTAATTATACGAGTGGGTACTTGAATTAAACTAAAGGTTATAGTGAGGATTTACCTAACATACTTATATCTAAAATATATTAATTGTTTGCCTATAATTACTCTTGCTTCGATTACTAAGAACGACATCCTAAATTAAACTCACAGGCGTTCGAACAAGAAAAACAATTGGCAAACGCATTCATATCCGCAACCAGTAATAAATGTCGTCTCTGTCCGACACACGACCGCAAGAGCAACACGAGCACCCGTCAGACAGTTGCCGAGACATCGGTCAGTAATTTAAGACATAATGCACATAATTTCAACTTCACATCGTGACTATTATTAAACAAGGAATGCTTCCGTGTTTTTTTCTCTTAAGTTCTCAATAGCCCGACTACTAGCGTCGATCGTGATTGAGTGAATTACTACTAATTTACTTTGCAACAATCCGCAAACAATGTATGATGATATACATATGTATATTTCTATATCAACACGTGTTTCGCTCCGAAACAGAGCATCTTCAGGGTAGTAGACTCTACGAGTGGTAACCGCAAAATGATTGAGTGAGTTAATAAGGCTACCACGATCGGTTGCTAGGTACGTGCCAAGTCGCAAAATTATACGAGGGCTTTTGTAAATACTACGTTGGATAGGGCTCTGGATCCCGGGAGTTATTCTTACAATAAAAGTTACTTAGCCTCTTTGGAGGTCTTTGGACATAAAAACCTCCGACACTCGACATTCAAAAGTAAATGGGTACGCTTAAATTCCCTCAATTACACGGAGATCGTAGTCTTGCATTGGGCCGCTAATGGATAGTCATCAAGTTCCTACTACCGACGTTTTTCAGTTAAATCAAAAGTATTTAAGTAACTTTATAACGAGGGCATTCGAACACGCGGACCACCTGGTCTAGGTCTAGGTCTAGAACTAACAGAGCCCATGGACATTAATTACACAAGAAACGCTAATTCGTTACCGATAAAGGCGGATGCAATGGCCCCGTTTCTTAACTTGATTTACTACCGGGAATGCTTCTGTTTAGAATTTTTTGCTTAGGATATTTATGGCAGGAAGGATTTAACCCGTGTATTATTCGATCCAACCTCTTCAGATTTAGACCAGACCAGCGATACACTTCAATTGAAACGTTCCAGGTCTCAGAAACCTGTTTTTAATCGACTTCAAAAAAGGGCAAGTACTATTTCCATATCTATGAATGTTTTACACCAACACGGCTACATTCCAAACAAAGAATCCTATTGCTTCAAGAGATATTGTCAAGACCCCTTAAAGAATAGGACGCGCTGTACATATTTTTAATAGTAACAGGAACTGACGATTGCTGAGTTTGCTACTTACTATTACTGTGTGAAATAAAATGAAATGAAATAATATTTTATTCGAAGTTGGTTTTTACAAACACTGATATGTGTGTGTGTGTGTGTGTGTGTGTGTGTGTGTGTGTGTGCTGTGTATAGCAATGATACTGACCGGCAACGGCATCAATGCTCTTGAGAAAGGCCTCCATGTTCTTCTCACAGGAGGCCTCATTAAGGTAGAAGTAAGTTCGAGCGCTGGTCACCTTGTATCGGCGGTCTGCGAAACGCTGCTCCACATGGTACTGCTTCAGCTGGCCCTCCTCTTGGGTGTCGCCGCACTGCGAGATCGACGCGCTGCGGGTAACAATCTTATGTTATTGGCGTTAAGGTTCAATTTTACACTTCCTGTTTATATTCAGTTTTTAGAAATTACTCTATACACAGGTAGGGAATGTGGAAAAAATATTTTAATGTCAAAATCGAAACCTGTAAAGTTATAATTGGCAAGAGTGTGTATTGACAAAAGAACTGTAGCATCTTAATGTAGATTTCTATGTTTTTATCATTCATATTTTTAAAATATTCGTAACTATGAAATTTAGGTTATTGAATACATTCCTTCGACAAAATATTGATAATAAAACAAAAGATGAGCTGACGTGCGAGGCGATGCTACAACCGAAGGCTGTTCTAAAATTATCATTGAATTTAGTACACGTAACTTTGAAATATCTCGAACAAGGAGACATTCAAGTGGTGAACAACACCCAGATACAGTGGTTATTTAAAAATTTTAAAAAGCAATTAACTAGTTTCAATATATTATATAGGCACGTATACCTCTATAGACGATTTCCTATAAAAGGCGTAATAAATTGTTCTCCTATCAAAGTTTGGCTTAAAGTCCCGACATTCGAGAAATCGATAATAAAACCAATCATGAATACCCAGTCTTTAATATGGCAACAATATTTAAGACAATCAAGACGTCGTTCGATTTTCAGTGGCTTCAGCCCTCCAACTGGTTATAAAAAATATTGCGACAATTCGTGCAGGATTAAAATACATTATCGATTAAAGTCAATTGCTATATTTAAGGATTCATTTGAATTTCAAATTAAAAATAATTTATTAAATTAGTATTAATTTACTTTGCAACAATCCGCAAGCACAATGTATGATGGTATATACTTCTATACATGCATGAAACCTCCCTCCTTCCCACAAAGGAAAACATGTGTTCGCGTGTTGAGCGAAACACGTGTTGGTGACGGTATGTGTGTTGGTATATAATTTTATCGTAATTGCATGTTTTGTTTGATTGTTGCAAAGTAAATTATTACTAATTTAATAACATTGAACTTCCGCAAAGTAACGCCTGATAGTATCAACTGTAAAAATAATTTCTTTAAATTAAGAATCGGTTTCAAAAATGAAGATGTAAAGTAAAACGGAGCGTTCATTACTTATTAATAGGTGGTTGATCGCAGCGGCGTGTGACGAGCTGCTAACGTCACTAGGCGTCGTCACTTTGGTTAATTATCTCGTGACTGAGAATAAAACTTAGCGAAATAAGGTACGTCACAAACAAGAACAATGGTCTTTTTAAACAAAACAAAATAACTATTATTCTCAATTGAGATATCGAATTGTAATATCGAATTAAATGAAGGACAATGATTGGTGTTTTTTTTTTCAATGTTAATAACCCACAAACGAGCAGACGAGCCAGCTGATGTTAAATGATCACCATCGCCCATAGACATCAGCAAGACCAAAGGTATCACCGATGCGTTATCGGCCGGGAAATGAGCAGTAAAAAAGAAAGTACGGGCTCCCAAGGCCCCAGCCGTAACACGACGAGTCTTTCGGCGGCTGACTCAAGCGGGAGGGTGGTAGCTAGCCAGGCAGGCTTCGTGGAAAGATAATAATATCAGTAATGATATTAATTACTTAAAAATAATAGTGATACTATAATCCTTACGCGGAACCCTACTACCAAGCAGGCTGGCTTCTGTCGCCTCTTGCGACACCCTGTTCTAAAAGTGATTTATTATAGTAATCAGATATACGCATGGGCATTTATAAAGGGGGTTTAAGTGGTCCGCACCCACCTTAGCATACGCGATAAAAAACTGTTTATTCCGGAAATATTTACATGTTGTAATATTCACGGGATATTTGTGTCCTAAAATATATATTTATATGTACATACTAGCAAACTGCCCTCGCTAAGCTTCAAAAAAACTACCTTGCACTTAGAAGTAATATATACATTGTTTTAGGACTGGGTATTTCTTTGTGTGAATTAGAAATACATATATTTATTCATAATTTTTTTGATATGAAATGAAGTTTAAATATTAAGTGACGCTTTCTGCAATACATGGTGAAAACCGTAACGAAATCGGATAAGCCATTTCAGACACAAACGCGAAAAAACGCACAGACAAACAGATAAAAATTCTAACAACTATTGTTTTGGGTTCTATTGCGTTAATAAAGGCCACTTATAGTAGTTTTTCTTATATATCGTTAATGTACAAAAAGTGATCAGTTGGAATTGTATTACATGTATAGATTAAAATTACTTAAAATTATTATTTAACGGTCGTACTAAGTGCCACTGTCGTTTGCTGCAGCCTTGCGCGGATGCTTCTATTTTTATATCAGTTTTAATTGACTTAGATAGACATTAAGAACGCCTTCTGCGTGAATTTCGGGGAAAAACTAGTTGATCTTTGTAGATTGTTGAATAACAACACACCTCGCCATAACAAAGCTATGGCCTGCGCCCGTGAATTAGTTTCGAAAGAATAGTGTCAATGTCATTTTGACGTGTAACAAAATCGTGAAACTAAAGAATGTAAAAAAAAATCCAGTGATTGAGTACTTATGTTCTAAAATACTAAGACGTGATCCAACTAAGAACTGTAAGTAGGTACTTACAAAACTTAACTATATTATTTTTTCCAAATATACTGATTAACTAAACTACATTATCTTCTGTTGAAAAAAACTAAAAAAAATAAAATAACTATTGAATAATAACTTCTACATGGTGTGTAACGCAAAAAATGCTACTTAAATAAATTAAAACAAAATAACGAAAAAATAAAACCCGGTAACGGCCAATTCTTGTAAGTTTCTCGGACCGCTTTTAAGCATTTCAGCCAATTGTAAGCTTGTCACACTGCTTCTGAAATAAGCCATAAAGTTGTTTTTTTTATCTGTGGAACATATATGTCTCTTAAAAAATATTTTTAATCTGGTATAATAACAGTGACTGGTGACTAGCTGACTTGCAAACGCGACTTTAACAATTTGTTACGATTAAATACAATCCATAGAAATTTAAAGGTGTTTTTTTTACCTAAAACTATATTAAAATCCTTTAAAATAAGTACCTAATATTTCGTTAAATTTCCGGCATAACCTCAACGATATGGTAATTTTCAATATGTGACTGTTTTCGAACGTATTGCGTATAGGGGCCGTGATTGCCTAGTTTCGTTCTTCTCTCTAGAATTTCTATGGACGTTAAGAAACGAAGGCTAAGTGAGACAAACGATCACGAATACAAAAGATTCAACGTACTAACACAGTGTGTCTAAATCACGACGGCATTTATTTTCATTGTAGCTCATCATGTCACCACGGTCGACGTTTAAACAATGGGGAAATTGCTTTAAGACTAATCAAGACCCACCTGATATAACCATAGCCATCGCTGTCGCACACTAAGCACAAAATTAATCTATCTCGCTCACCGATTCTCTCAACCTTGGTCTTAATTCGCTGAAATCCGCGGAGTTTTAGCTATGTGTTAGTAATTATATAACATTTAAATCTTATATAGAACCTTTAAGCCAAGTAGAAGATTGTATCTGACCAATCTTCAAAAAATAGAGAGGAACCTATTATTAATTAAAATAGAAATAACAATTGGCGTCTACGTTTCATTTTTATTGGCCTCCTCCTATCTAATGTACTATTGAGATGGAATGCTACTTTTTAAGGTATGTTTTAGTAGAGAAAATATTTTTTATAAATGGTTCATCAGTATAAATGTCAATAGTAGAGGACAGTATATCAAATATTACTAATTTTCAATGTAAAAGCCGGCAAACAAATACATCAGCCACGTCATAGGAAGGGGGCACCGCCACCCAAGCACATCTCACATCAACGTCAGAGGTGTCACCAGCGCATTGCCATTCAAAGAGAGCTAAAAACCGCTTTAACAACGGGCTTTTCAACACTGCAACCGAAGATTAAAAATGCCGAGAAGATTAAAAATCTTATCACCAACATTATCCTTATGTTAGCACCATCAACATGAAACTTGGCGGTACAGAAGCTAGCGAATTCTAAAAGAATACCCCAAATGCTATTCTTAAACGTTGTTCGGCAAGATATACAACGAGCAGAAAAGGATAGCTTGAACTCGACGACAAACAAAGCTCTTATACCATTCGTTTATTTACAAGAAACCTTTTAATATATATGTAAACCTTATAATATATAATTAACTTAATTGATTAAAAAACTTGTTTAATTTTAACTTTGTTCTAGCGTTTCAAAATCGTACTTCACATTTACCTAATGTATTTTTAATTTAATTAGACAGATGACACGAGCCATATTTAACAAACAATAGGAATTTATCGAAATTCTCATAGTAAATTCATAATATCATAAATTACGTACTTAACGAGCACAATATTAATAACACATTGCACAATACAAATCTTTTTAATGCAATCCTTGTAAAGTGAGCATAAATAACTTGTACTATTAACTATAAATAAATAAACAAGTTAGGTATTACACGTGTCAGAACTTCGAGCGTGGCCAACTACTGCTAGCCTCATGAAGCCTTATCGAAACCAACGCAATCGCAAACAATAACCAATACTACCTTACAAAATAGGGCTGTAACCACAGAGGAATTTCGACTGTAAGACATATTTTCTACAGTCGCCAATTATCGCTAATTTTGATGACATGTCTATACTAATATTATAAAGAGGAAACCTTTGTATTTTTGTATGTTGGTAACGAATAACCTCAAAAACTACTGAATCGATTTTAAAAATTGTTTCATCATTAGAATGCTATATTTATTACTAGAAAAAATAAGAGATCCTTGCTAAAACTTCAGTAACGTGAACCAAGGTGTAAAAAAAATTGCTTAAAAATTTCTTTCATCGCATACACTGCAAAATCTATTGATGACAGAACAAAAAAATGTTCTACAATATCAGAGAATATATCAATATCTACAAATAACTTCGCGATACTATATGTCCAACTATAGTAATTATATCGCTTTAACCACTTTTTACATTTTAAAAGCTGACTAAAATCAGACAATGATAACCATACCTTCGTATTAATCCTTATCCAAATAAATCATTTCATATTCAAAACTGTTCAATACCTATAGATAACATTTTGAATTGCTCAAATCGGAAATTCCGTTCAGAATATTTTACAAATTTAGGTAAATAAACACCACTGCCCCCGCCGCGCAATGACCAGTGGGGCCCCACGCAAAGCAGCCGTAGCGTAGGCCGGCAGACAAGGCGACGAGGGAGGGGGTACGCAGCAGCATATGCAACATTAAATATGTACTTTATAAAAGTTAAATATCTCAAAATGTTTAAAAATAAAAAAGCCGGGGCCGCTAATATAAAATAGAGCAGTTATACAGTTTCAGAAAATGTTATAGAATAAAATACCTCTCTCAATTATTTTATTTTAAGTAATGTAAGCTTAAATACACTCAATAAATAAATATGTAGAATGTATCCAGTTAATTGGTTTTTCACTTGAGTAAATTTTACGAGAAACCAAGAAAATTAGAGATCGATACTCCAGTGAACCGAGACATAATTAGTTTCGAACGTGCTCATTGCTGTACGTTAATAAACACATTTTTTACTCTTACTTCTGTGATTATTATTAACTTCAATGAACTTTTTTAGTACATAAATACCCACAACTGTGTAACAAGTGCCATACGGCCAGTCCGCGAGCGTAGACTTGAGAGATAATTTCGAATGCTTCCCAAGCTTTACACATTCGAAAACACACATATACGCTCACAATATGAATATTAGAAATAAGCCTAAACTGATTGTACCAAATTTCAGACTTAACAAAACTGGTGGCTCTTTAATGGGTAGATGTTGGGGTATTTATAATAAAATTCCGCTAGAATTGACAGAAATGCCACACTCTCAGATAAAAAATCACGTCAAAAACACTCATTCTGGTTATAACAAACGAGATTATTACTTAAATGATAAAACTGTTTGGACATTACTTTAATATATAAGTAATAAGTGCTTTCTATATCTTTGAATAGGAAAAATAACTCCTTAATAATTTCTTGCCGCTTCTTCTTCTGGGACCTCTTAAGACAGAGATATTGGTTGAAGCGATGGCGTAGTTTAACATTCGAAAGTGTTTGTAAAAACCAAGTTCGAATAAATGTTATTTCATTCATTCATTCATTCAATTCATGCAGTAACTCGTACCTAACTTCACGCTTCTCAGCCTCTTCCTGCGACAGGTCTTCTTCTACGGAGTAGTCCAGGATAGACTTCACACCGAACGACCGCAGCCTGAAAACACACGTATTGTATATTGTAAATTAAAACACATGCGACAACATGCGACAACAGCGTTAACACTCGTAGAGTCTACTACCCTGATGATGCTCTGTTTCGAAGCGAAACATGTGTTGGTGTAGAAATATATACCATCATACACTGTGTTTGCGGATTGATGCAAAGTAAATTAATACTAATTTAAGTCAAATAGGGATTATAATACGACTATGTTTGCAAGATGGTAGGGTGCTATACCTGCCCCTGCCTGGCTAGCTGCCATCCTCGTTTTGGAATCAACCGAAATATATATTTCTATATACTTCTGCATCTATGTTATCAATGTGCCACTAATAGACGAACTCTCCAATTCGTTCTTGACCGCCTTTAGTGCTATCCAACATCAATATTGCCTTTATCCTATCACCTACAGTCAGGGTAGAGTATTTTATTCTTCTGTTCAATTCTATCATTCATTACCATTATAGTCTTTCTTGGACAATATCATATTACATACAATTGAGTCAGGTCATACGGTCTTTCTCAGAGGAAGGAATGTTGTTGCATGCTACATTTATATGTTACCAAACTTCATATAAGATTTAACCTTCTACACATCCTTAATATCGTGGTTATACGATGCCAATAACGTCAGATTTGAAGTCAGCGCTGTTACCGCATACTTTCGAATTCCGAATCTAATTCATGTACAGTTCAGATAAATTATAAAAATACCCACCTCTCGATAGTCGGTCGGATCTTATTCTGGTCTTCCCCAGCGACAAACTGTCCATAGAAAGTAGCCTTCATTATCGCCTCGAAGAGCCGCTGCCCGACCACTTGGCGGAGCCTCTTCATCAACTGCAACAAAAAAGGGACACTTCAAAAAACACAAAGCAGTTATAAATACTTATCGTGTCAGCAGTTAAGCTTTGAAGATTCGCCTGCCTCTAAATATCGGTTTTCACAGAGTTTCTTTGTGACCTGTAAAACTGGAAAATTGGTTTTTGATAATACTGCTGCTGAATGGTCATCGAATGCACTTGTTTTATAGAGTACGTTACTCTGTTTTTCATTGTCTATGTCGTGGAACCTAATTGGAGGACTTTGAGAGGCCACAAGATATCCAAAATTCAAGTAGTTAATAATCCGCATGTGAGCAATATTATCTCGCTGATTTTTAGATTGGTAAAATTCAGAGTTTAATCAGGAAAATTACATCATGTTCCTTCCCTAATACCTCATTAAGTTACTTCTATGTCATATTTTCAAATACCAATTGGGGCATTTATAAAGTTTTGAAATTGAACGAAGCCAGTGGATTGGATGGAATTCCCACTATTTTACTACAGGCATGTACACCCGAGTTGTCTCCTTTGTGTTGACACATTTATTCGACCAAAATTAATCGACTGGGTACCTTTTAGCCAAGCAACGTTAGAAGCGAGAACCTCGAGAAAGCCGGGAAGGCGCTAACCATTTCTTTCGATGTATCCAAGTCTTCCGACAGGATCTGGCACGCTAGCTAGTATTTATCTTCTTATTGAAATTCAATTTAAAATTCTATTTGCTAATATGGGTATATCGACATCGACCATTATAGCATTAAAATAATACTCAACCGCCAAAAAATATGTAGCCAACATTCTGGAGTGTCAAGCAATTGGCTATCAACAGGCTAATATACACTTTACTATAAACGACACCGAATTACGTCCTCCTAGTAACGACAACGGGGACACTTGTTCTCTGAAATGACATTGAGACCGCGGCAAGGAGATTCAGCTTCGTTGAAAAAAGTGACGGAGACGGAACACCAACGTCAGAACAACGATGAGAAACAAAAACGAAGACAACTGGAAATCAAAAATTATTCGCACTTATTATTTAACAGTGGACTATATTTAAATAAATTAATTCACTTTAATAAGAGAGGCACAGAGTAAAAGGTGCGTGTATATTATTATTGTGCAACTATAAAAACAATGCAATTTGCGTTGTTTGTACGTTACTTTGTTATATGAAACAATAAAACAGCCCTGTCGAATAACGAGATAAACCTTCTGTCTTAAATATGCTGAAACACAATATAATGTTGCTTTGTACATATTTCCAGATTTAAAACTAGTAACGAGACGAAGTACATTTCATTCCATAGTATTTGTTAATATTGCATAGTTTCATTTTCCTGAACTCGAAACGTGGATCACAAGCATGTTACAAAACTCTCAACCTTAACTTGCAACAGTTAAATTATACATTGTTATATACTTTTTAAATTATACATTCATTACATAAGATACACGACATCGGGTTAATTGACTACGAATTAGGGCATGTTTGGACAATTGTATTATTTCTAATTTCATGTATGAGAATGTCTACGTCTCCACAACTGCGACTTACCTGCATTTAAATTCAAATTAAAAATCATCTAATCATTTAGGTGTTCTGTAAATACACTTATGTACGTCATTTTTGCTTCTATTACAGTTTCGAAAAGGTACTTTATAATTGAGGAGAAGAAACGGCAAAAGAAACTCCTCTTTGAAAGATACATTATTTCGAATGGACATGAACTAGATATCAAGTGTAACTAGAATAACTGTAGTATAACTAGCAAACTGCTCTCGCTTCGCTTCAGAAAATCTACCTTACGCTTAGAAATAGCATCTGCATTATTTTAGGGTTGAGGTTTTCTCATTCTGTGAATTAGACATACATATATTAATTCATAACTTTGTTATTTACGGACGGGTTGAAATGAAACGAACTGTAAATGTTAAGTGACGCTTACTGCAATACACTAGTGAAAACCATAACGAAATCGGATCACCCGTTTCTGAGATTAGCGCGCACAAACGTACAGACAAAAAGATAAAAATTCTAACAGCTATTGTTTTGGGTTCTATTGCGTAATAGAGGCCGCTAATAATATTTATTCTCATAAAACATTCATGTACACAAAGCGATCAGTTAGAATTTTATTATTAGTATAGATATAGATGTATGGATAGATAATTACTTGTTGAACCTGAACGACGTCGGCATGGGCCGCTCGTATACAATAAAGATGATATGAAATACTGATCGCGCTCGCACTTCGCCTTTACAAACAACACTTTACAGCGAGGTTGCTGACGTACTAAATATCACTGTTTTCTTTATTTTTATTGCGGCTACTAAACATGTTCGTTTCGTTGGTTTTTTTTAAAGCTGAAATGAGGCAATCATTCGCATTAACCTACCAAGGTCGCTGTCACCTTCAGACAAATCATTTGAAACAGTTTACACAATTTACTACGTATAGGATACTAGTGAAATGTACCGCGCCAGGCTATTTAAAGATGTAACTTTGGATTAGCATCGACAAGATGTTTAGGTAGATACATTACGCTACATTCCATTTTGCAAATTTCATGATAAATGTTCGTTTTATGACTCACTGACATCAATTTGGACCAATTTGAAACTTTTTGTCTGTCTGTCTGTATTTTACGTTATAACTCAAGAACGGCTTGTATGATCTTAATGAAAATTGGTATGTAGAGAGAACACGTGACTGTTCAACCCGAATGAAGTCTGAGGATGCTGCTAGTTTTATCATAAATGGGTGTAAAACAGAGGTATACGGGATGTATACTAGCTAGTAAGCATCGATCGTTATTTCAGAAGCTCAGATCTAAGGATTCCAATGTCAAGGCGTCAATAGCCGTCAGTTGAATTTGACGTCAATATTGTAAGATATAAATGATTAAGATACAAATAGATTTTGGCGAAAGCGTTTAGTCATCGTGTTATTCTAGATCGCTAATCTTGGTTGGTAATATGGTTTCTGGCAACACTAGCCTATCTGTTGACATTTTGTTACTGATGTATTACAGCACCGATGCCAGTAGAAATTGGCCATTGCCGAAGTTTATATCTCCACGTTAAATCATTAAAAGCGTACATGATGTAGTTCTCAAATTATTTTATTTAGTTGTAATTGTAATAGCACTCGAGATCCTGTACCCTCCACATGTACACCGAAGTCGGTTTGAAAAATCGAATTCGGGTTGAACAAATAATTAGACATACATGATTATTAAAAATTTTGTTTTTTGTTGCCTTGATTAAACATCACTTAGCATTACTGATTTTATATAGCCTATCATCTGCGCAATCATGTGCTTTCACTACGTAACAATTTTCATGAAGATCGGTCAAGCCGTTTTTGATTTATAACGGGACATACAACAGAGAGAGAGACAAAAATAATGGAAAATGGTCAAATTAATGTCATTGATTTTTAAAACTTATATATAAATGATAACATGAAATTTAAAAAAAAAATTGGATACAAAGACAGAGAGGTACTTGAGATTAATATAGTAGTATAATTTAAGTACTTTCGGTTAAAAATACTCTGGCAGTCTTCTTAAGAAAAGTGATGTTCACAACATTCATACTAGGAATAGGGCTAAACTGAGTGTACCATATTTTAGACTTATCAAAATGGTGGCTCTTTCATGTGGAGATGTGTAAAAATATATAATCAAATGATGTTAGAACTGACGGAAATATAATGTAAATTAAAAACTCACGCCCAAAGCATAATAATAAGGAAAGGTTATTACAAACTAGATGATTACTTTAAAGATAAGACTGCTTGGACATGAGTTCAATATATCCCTAACCAAAAGTAGTAAGTGCTTTCTGTGAGTGTGAGTAGGAAAACAAAACTTCTTGTGAAATTTTTTCCGTTCTTTCTTCCGGAACCACTCACAGTAGGAATTTGTTGAAGCGATGGCGTAGTTTGACTTCACACACAGTTCGATTTCAATTTCAATCGCAATCGCTATCGCAATCTCAGCCACAGCCTCCATCTCAGTCTCAGTCTCATTATCGGTATCAGTACCAGTATCGGTATCAGTACCAGTATCGGTATCAGTACCAGTATCGGTATCAGTATCGGTATCAGTACCAGTATCGGTATCAGTACCAGTATCGGTATCAGTACCAGTATCGGTATCAGTACCAGTATCTGTATCAGTACCAGTATCGGTATCAGTATCAGTACCAGTATCGGTATCGGTATCGGTATCAGTATCAGTACCAGTGTCAGTATCAGTATCAATCTCGGTCTGTCTTAGTCTCAGTCTCATTCTCAATTTCTATTTCTATTCAATTTGTATGGAGTAATTTGGCACAATAAAAATTTATTCCGTTAAATAAAAAAATCTGCAGTTCTGTACAAATATAACTCTACGGCAAAGGATATCGTATTCATAATTTAGCGTGGAGAATCTACAGCCTTATGCTTAGGATTTCCTAACTCACAAAATCATGCCTAGTAGGTACTTCTGTCTGTGCCCGGTAAATGATAGAGAACCTTCGGATGTCGATTGCTATCGATCAACTTCGGAGTGGAATATTAAGCTTTATGACAGAACGATGAACTAGCATTGTTTGCAGACCATACGTAAAACATAAGACATTTATTGTAAGTAACATTGGATAATAATAGATTACGCGTCATCTTGCATTGGTGACCACCATCCATCACCGTTTACGAACGGTAACGTTTCGTGTCACATTATTTTGATCTGTAGCTCGATATCTAGTTAAGTATCTAAAATAAATTAACTACAGAAATAAAATACAAAACACCGATTAAAATAAAAAATAATTAGGTACAACAAACGAATCCGTTTTAATATTGAGCTCTGACCGACGACAAGTAAATATTTTAACAAAAAATAAACCGACTTTAATTTGAAGGTGAATTTCTTGGTTTCATCTCCAATTTTCACCTTCACTGGTGGTATTTTTATTTTTAGTTTAAGTGGGAACAAACGGGAAGGATACCCTCTGTAATAAAAAGGACCTTTCCAAGTAGGTTAGTAAAAGGAGTACTGATGTAACAAACATAAAATAATACAATCGAATTCAGATCCTCCTTCTTTTTAAAGTCGGTTAAAAATAGTCGATGGAATCTTGTTAGCAATAACTGAAGCCAGCATACCATTTCGGCTTTACATAGCTACACAAATAACATACCTACCTATATAATTAGGCATATCTTTAAGAATTACTGTTAACAATATTGTCTACAATTAATTTTACTTAAACTTTTCAGGTTTATCTCTGTGTGTATTCTATCAGGTATACCAATTTTCGGGCTTGAATCATAGAAGTGATAAATCAAATTTGTTTCTAGACCCTTCTGTTGGACTTATTTAGTCAAACTTTTTTTTGGAACTGAATTATTTAATAATTGTTTCTATTCATTCATGTAATAATTATATAATTGCCGTTCACTGCCATTCGACTTACGTAAATACCAAGGTGAGGGGATTATTAAATATAATATACAATTTTACATATATAAATAAAATCATTTAACCGGCACAGATCAGTCGTTTTTTACACAACTACATAGTTTTCGCTAAAAATATCTACAACCACGCTATGATGGTAGATTGAATTTGCTTTAATTATCCTAGCACCAACTTTTAAAACCATTTTATATCGTACTAATAATAAATAACCTGAATGCCAGTTGTTGCTAGATTCGCTGCGAGGAAACCAATCTTTCATAATAATAGAATTTATTATTGTTTAAAGTATCCGTTTATATTCCTTGTCATTTTGAGATCTAAATGTTACTCGTCTTCATTTTCTTTCCTTCAGAAGGTTAGCATATATTGTTTTTAAATGTTATTTAAATAAGTAAAATAGCTCATTAGCTTTAAGAAGTACCAACCAGAATTGAATTCGAGTCAAAAACGTTGGAGATATCGCAAAAAATGGAAGCAAAATCATCAACGCTAGTAAAAAAATTAATAAAGTATTATATACGGATCCCCACTTTTTAGGTTTTTTTTCGATAATTTTTCATAAATATTCAGAATAAATCAGGCGGTCGCATGCCGACGAGCTTCATTGTATTTTCAGGTGTTAGTATATTACAAAAAGGTGACGAACACACGTGTGACAGCTTACGGCGAGATTCGGCCAAGTGAACTGACTTAAACCGGCCGCCGTCAGTTACCAATCATTGTACAACTATCTCGAGTAATTACATTAGGACCGCGCCACATACGGCGCGAAAGCTATAAACATTTATCTATTACTGTGTAAGCAGCTCCACTAACCCTAAATTTAGAGTAACGTCATTTGCATAAGCAAACAGGTTACACTATGAAGTATACCCTGCTGAACTACGGAACACTTAATAGTGACAGATCCCTTCTTGTAAAGGCAATGAGCTGTTTACTAGCCTTTATTGAGGTTTTTATGCGAGCTCAAGCTTCAAGCCAGTACCGCTGGGTGATACTTTATGGGTGTCACTTTCTTTGTCTGAAAAATGCATTCCCGCATCTGCCTCTCTCCTTTATGTATGAAGATATTACCTAGGACTCACAAAAGTCCAGCGGCTGTCTGACCCTCACGACAGGATGTTACGGGATCGTTTCAGCGTGCTACTCTGATGCTTTAGATGGGACTGATGTGCACCGGCGGCGCTGACTGCATTATTCGCTTTACCTGACTCGTTTTCCGACTGTTAAAAATGTATCCGCGGTGTCAGTTGCAATATTGATATTGACATTCGAGAAATACCGTTATCTTCTAACGAATATTAGTGATTTTGATACACAACGGTACACTTTTTGATAACACTTTTGAGGTAGCGCATAGGTATGCGTTACAAATGCTGCACTATTCAATGAGGCGAGTCAATTGGATTTAAGGTACAAGTTATACAGGCGGATATTATAATATGCCTTGATTTAAAAATGGGGCAATTAAAATTAAATGAAATCAATAGTTATTTTTCAATTTAGTACCCAATGCAATAATATCTTGAGCGTACTAAATCTTAATAAGATTGCATCAATATATACCGAGTCGTTTGGGGGTAGTACCACCAAAAAACAACAATAGGGAGCTCTTCACTAATCACTACCTAGCACGATATCTACTGTTTAGTATACAGGTATCCGTCTGCCATTACCTACAAACATAAAAAGATAAATAAAAAAATACGTTAAATTCGATGCCGAGGGGAATATTGCGTGCAACTGAAGGCGAGTCACACGACGTTAACCCATCAACTGTGACCGAAAGTGAATCGATGGCAGTCTATCAATAAAATAACCATACCGAAACGCAATTTAAAACCCGGTTTCCCCCTTCTCTTACAAAAAAATAAATAAGAACTTCTTTTATAAATCAGCCGAAGCTTAAGAAGTTGAACATGAGGGTAGATCATATCAATAAATCCAATCAGATGTTACATCGTTGACTCACTGACATCGATTGAAAAACAATACAAAACTAAAAATGTTTTTTTTTCTTTATTACATCATAAGATTTATGTAATTAAAAATAATCATAGTGACACTTCGATAATGTGGAACTATTAATTGCGTACATCATAATAGTCTACCTACATCATAATTGTCTAAAATTTTGCCTGTTTATCTGTGCGTTTGTGCGGCTTATATCAAAAATGGCTTAACCGATTTCGTCATGGTTTTCACTGATATATTGCAATAAGCATCATGTAATATTTTAAGTGAGTATCATTTGAATCCGTCCATAAATAGAAAAGTTATAAAGTAATATATGTATTTCTTACTCACGGAACGAGAAAAAAACCAATCCTAAAACGGCGCAGGAGCTATTTCAAAGCATAAGGTGTAATTTTTCTGAAGTAAAGCTAAGGCAGTTTGCTAGTACCTACGTAATAAAATATACAAAATTAATATCTATTCCAATATCATGACAATGTTTTGTGTTCACTAGAGTATCGCTAGCAAATACTAAACATTTTTCAAGAAAGCAGACTGAATGGGGGGTCGTAAGCGAAATAGCGAATATTATTTTGAGAGTAAGAGAAAAACAAGTTTTCATAAAGTTAATGACCAACACACACATTCGTTGCGGAAAAAAGAATAGACTTCAATTTAATGAGGAATAAATAAAATGTCCTCTTAATTTCGCTTCACTGCAGTGGACAGAGGCCCAGAAAAATTATTAGTGCTCTAGTATTGAGAGTGGAATGAACTTGTAATATAACAGTATTAAACTACGTTACATAGAACGCCCAATATGTATTATTCGTTAAAGAAAACTCATGATTAATAAACTTGAAAGTACAATGAGAGATAAGCAAATTTACTTTTGAGTTTCAAGGAACGATTAAGTTTGTTAGTTCCTTTCTGGATCACGATAAAAACACTTCACGATTGATTCTAGAAGGATGATGGTAGCTAGCGCAGCCGTTAAGCAACCCTACCTTGAAATGCCTTATACAGAGTTCAGTGACCGCCGTCAAGGTCTTGCGTCATAACCTAGTCCGTTGTTCAAGAAAGCGGGGTGTACTAAATGGCAGGGAAGGTTGGCTTGGACTCGAGAGATAGGTGGAACATAATGAAACAAATCGTATATCTCACCACATCCTACCCAAATATAACCATAGGAATACATACATATCACATAAAATATTTATAATAAAACAATATTTACGATACTCCAAAAAAATTCAACATAGTTTTAGTTAGTTACATAGTTGCTTCTTGGCTTACTCTAATTTCAAGTCGAGTGGAAGTTAATGACACGGATAGTGGTCGATGACATTCTGTTGCCTATCTATGTCATACATTAGTCTAGATTAACTACCAATAATTACAAAAAGTAGCTTCGATTACAATGATATGTTACATGTAAATGCAAGTACTTTAGCAATCAACATGCATACTTGCATATCCTATTTTTTATCAAAAAAAAATCGAGATTATTTTCATCTGAGCTGACATATAGACAAGCTTGTGGGCGAGTGTTAAAATACTGTTATGTCGGTATTCATTTAGTAATCATTACAAAAAATCTAGAACATTCATAAATGTTGATACACGGCTTCACAATAAAAAGACCTAGAACTTTTTTGCAAAGCATCACACAACAACACGAGAATTGTTTTTTTCTATAACTGGTACATCGATTTCTTTGTAAATTTTGGGACACAGAACTTTTTATTTAATTTAATGAGCCATTAGATTGTTCATATCGTTTACTATAAGCTGTCAAATCAAGAAAATAGATGGTCCCTTCTTAGCAACAGACCTTACAATGTTGTAACGGTGTGGCGAACCCTTACATTGACTGGAATGTTTACTAAACAAACATAAATTAGCACTTGTAACACATCTGCAAACGTGAATAATAGTCAAACAAACAATGTTGCAGACGGAATTGTTGGAGACATAATCAGCAATCTGCGGTGTAAACAAATTTCATTCATAAATTGTATGTAACGTAAGACAACGTAACATTTATTTAGATAAAACTAAATAAATTGGATCAAACGAGGTTCGTCTCACTGTGCAAATCGGCTTTATCTTCTTTCTTTATCAAACATTAACAGGAATAAATCAGGCTGACTTTCTATCGTTCAACTTTTACATTGACGCAAACACACAGTGCAATAATTGATATTATTGAACCAATTTTTGTAATATTGGCCTCAACGCTTTTTACGGAATTGCTGAGTGTAATTAAATCTAGAATACGGAAAGGATGCGAGCTCAGCGGCGGGAGAGTAATGGATTGTGATCATGATGATTGAAGTACAGAATTACATTACATAACTCACTTACGTTGTCCCACAATAAAAATGCAAGTCAAGTTTATCTAGTACCTATGCTTAGTTGGCATACTCATATTATTTTGAACGAAGCTATTCTCGGCACAGATACGATAAGTGGAAAAAGAACACTTCTCTTTAAATTTCATATTGAACATAAAATCTGGCACAAGCTCAGTCAAAAACGTGTACCTACTACTAAAATACAGCGATTAAACCAAGTTGGCAAGCGTCGCTCCATAAGTCTCTTGGCATAGCACTTCGCAGCTCCAAGGAAAGATTTATCGCGGACAATCAATACCGCCTTGCTGTTATAACACAGGATTAGGAGTTATATGGGTAATATACATACTAGGAAAAAATATAAAATGCAATCTAATGCATTGAATGCATTTTCCAAGCCTCATTCAAACTGCGCAATTTGTCAACTCTCAGTCAATTTGAAAAATTGAATATGAGATTGAATAGTAATAGGCACTTATAGTTTCATTTTGTGTACCTACCTATTATCTACTCAAAATCCATCCTCACTTGCCTGAACAAGATTTTCACAATTTTACGCTTTTCAATACAAAAAATCGTGTTTCGATCATTACTAACGAATTGTTAACAGACATGTTAATGAAAAAAACATGCAAGTTTTTAGGTGCACTGAGAACATTTACCAATGTCCAATGTGTAAATATGTTTCGTAATATATACATATAAGTTACAAACTAGTTCCACCTGGTATTATCAGAAAATATTTATGAACACTGTTAAAATTAAACGTAGGTGAATTTATGGTTTGTTTAACAGAGAATTATAATGGCTTCAACCCATTTGCGGCTCATAGCAGGTTATCAATAGACCAGGAGCATAGGGTGCTCCACCTCGCTTCTCCAGTGCAGATTATTTGACAGACCAGGGCCCGTAATAAGGCCAACGTAGCTTGACAACTGTTATCTCTGGATAACAAGGACCGCCGGCTTAACGCTTTGAAATACGGAAATGTTAAAGAAATTTAGCTACTAACTATCACCGATCCGACTATAGACCGCGCTCGGACATGTCAACGACTGACAACTTACGGTTAAGACGAGGGGCTATAAGCACTTCTCAAGAACACAAGCAAATCTATATATTTAACATGAAAAACTACAACTGTCATAACTGAACTGACATTGCTAACAATATTTGTATTCCAAACAAAAAGGTTTCCGCAGTGAAGCTATTACACTGATCTTCCCCGATTTGACCCGCGAACATTTATCTGTCATATTAAATTTTTGCCCAATTCCGAGTTCGACCCCTCGCTCGGCAGGCAGCACTATCGACTGCGACACAGGGCCGCCGGTAATAGGCTCTGGCGTAAACAAATTGTGCGTTGGCATTTCAACGGTCTCGGGCCAGCACTATGCAGTTTGTAGACATAAAACGTGTACTGATTTCGTGAAAGTAAAAAAATTCAAAAGAACAATTCAATTTACTTGGAATTGAACCTACGTTAATAACTAAACATGACAATATTGATATTTAAAAAAACATATATTGTTCCGTGTAGTCGAAATTTTTAATTGATTGTAAAATTGCAATGTCAAAAGTATTTTTTTTTTTACAACACTACACACGGAGATGCGTTTAATTGAAATCGAAAAGTTTCTTACCAGTTATAATTTCCAATCATTGAATTCATATAAGTACATATTTTTGGCATTACAGCACTTTTAGTAGGTACTTTTAAGTATAATAATTTCTCTGCAACTGTAGAATTACAATATTTCATTAAGGTACAATAATTATGTAACGATACATGCAAAAGTAACAAAAATTCTTTATTCACTCGTAATATTTAAGAGAACATTACTAATAACTTAGCTTTAGATAATATTGTTTTTAACCACACCACCGACTGATATGTCATAATAGATTTATAAAGAGACTTCGTTGTAAAATTTTTTGGCCAAATGCAATGTGGTTATTTATTAAACAACTATTAATAACTTACACATTAGACACCGTAGTTTTAATATGAAGTTATTTTTTTTTTGTTTCAGATCATTCTTTCAATACTGATTTTTGTCTCTTTTGTGCATTTACTAGGTGAATTAAAATGATATTTAATGCAATCAATCATTTTATCCCAGTATGTCGATTAGTTACCGCAGAATAGGGAGTACAAGTGAGCAACGTTAAGTAATTCTATGAAGAGCGAAAAAGACATAATTTTGTCGCTTTCGTTCTGTTGCTTCAAAATATTAATATTTACAAATTATTAATCTAAACTAAGAAAATGGATCATTAAAACAATAAAATTATATTGCTTAGGTTTTTAGAAGCGAAAAGAAGACTAATTACCAGTTATAAATGAAATTCAAGTATTTTGTTCATATATATATATATGTATTTAACATAAAAAAAAATTGAGCCTGAGTAGCTTTTTCACCTTTCTGGATTATACTACATTAGATACATGATTTTATTGTAGACATCAATAATATATTCAGATTACACTGTAACAATACGGGTTCTAAATAAAAAGAATTAACGTAACGAATAAATATAGGCTTTGTCTATACATATGTGATAGATATGTAGATACATAGATTATGCTAGCTATAACGATAAGACTGTCCGTTAGGTTAGCTAACAAAAAAGGAGAGGCAATAGAAAAAATATCTCTACACATACGAGACAGACAAGACTGTATCCGCCTAGTGTCGCGTGGTCGGTGCGGTCGCTGCGATCTGGAACTTCAAGCAAGACTATAGTTCAATTTGCGGTTAGTTGAATTGCTCCTTCTGGAGATCGAGATGTAACGAATTCACTGCAGAATTAATAAGCTTTTCTACGTGTAAATAGATACAATTAAAATGCAGGTAGATAAAATACGCTTCAAATTACTTAAAAAACGTTTTCCATTCGTTTCGGCTTGTAAGTAATGTCAATTAATTTATAAATGGGCATACGATCGTTGCTTTTTTTTTCAAAAACAAAACTTGCTTACGAGAACCGGTTTTTTTGCTACTGTTGCTTTGTATGGCAAGGCCCATACCCAGGCCAGGCTACAAGCGTTAACAATGTGTCAAATTTCCCCAAGGACATGTGCATCAGTAAAAACGGTAAATTGAGTTATATTCTATTGTACGCAATTGCTCGTATATCAAGTTTTTGATAGGCTTGCCACTGTAAATGGTATTTGGTATGGTTCCTAATAGGATTCTAAGTCAGATTTTGTTAAAATAAACCGGAGTTTTTGATTTAATGCAAAATTTCAGCATCTATATTGAAAATTATCAATTCATCCACATCGCAAATTGATTTAGGTATTGAGTTTATGTAATAAGTATCAAATGCGAGAATTTTTAAATAACCCCCCATAGACGACGACATTCTTCGTGATTACATTCTCATGAAATAAAAACCGTTGAAATGCAGTAATACGAGTAAAACGACTTGAGGTATTAGGTAACCCTGCCCTAGTAAATAGATTTTAGTCTAGCCTGACGTCTGGCCGAGAACTCCATGGTACAGTACGCATGCGCACCACCGGAACAATTAGCTAACCCATTTCCCAGACCCCATTCATTCATACTCAAATGGTCCATTCTTTTACCGACCAGTCCCTACATTTGAACAAATCTACATTGATCCATTGAACTCTATTGTCTCCCGACGCTACCGATAACGCGCATGTTCATAATTATCGTCCATCAAATGAAACCTTTCTTCGATGACGTAACAACGACGATAAAAAGGCGTAATTTCGTAAATTACTTAGCATCCATAGCTACTCCTCGAATCACATGAACGTTATTACATCGAGACAATAAGCAAGCAATCAGTACCCGAGCTGACATACCGCTGCGCTACGGTCGCCTCGCTCGTTCGCAACACGTGCATTCTCACTCGAGACCTGAAGATCGCAAACATCACTCCGCCGCCGAATAAAATTCAAGGACGGAATGTCTCAGTTAATTTTAGAGTAATTTTCGACCGATCGCGCTCGATGGACGCCGCCGACGCATGACGACTGCATCGAACCCGACCTTATGTAAGACATCAGCTGCTTATCGACCGACTCACCATGTCGTTGTTCTCGACGATCCAGTTGATCGAACATATCTGGTAGACGAGGTACGCCCGCACGAGTTCGCTGGTCTTCTTGCTCTTGAACGCATCTTTGGGACTGTTGAAGGAGAGATCGAGCTCGTCTCGCGATGGCGGCGCTGCGGACATCATTCGCACGCCGCGGGGCGCGTTCACTGCCAGCCGACGAAGCAGAGCCATGTTTCGAGCCCCGCGCACTGATCACTCGTTCCACACGCGTGTACCCTTTGCGCCCGACAACTCAACTGACAACTGTGTTACTCGACGAACTGACACTGACGTCGCCGGCGGCGTTCAATATCGAGACTGACTGCGCGCGCAACGTTCCAATTATAAACCCCACGGAGGTGTGTCGCCTGAGCGCACCGCCATTGGCGCACCGTCTCACCGGCCAGCGCGCGTCGCCGGTGTCGATACGCTCGCAAACGTCATTCGAATCAAATCAGCACATTGTTCGCAGACATTTAAAGGAGTCATCGACGCATTCCTCGGGTAGGTATTCTACGCAATGCAGAGAAAACGGTCTATTAAATCAAATCGATACGCAGATGCACCGCGTGCTCGATATTACATAACCATTATTAACGCATGGCATTTGGCTGTTTCGCCGTGTGTAAAATCTGGTTTGTAAAACATTCTACTATAGGGTAAATTTTGAAGAGTGTGCGCAGGAATTGTTCGAATTTATCCCCCCGTCACCGTTCCTCCATCGAACAATTCGACGTACGGCCAGGAATTCTTACGTAATGAACGTACCATCTGCACGGACGACGCGGTTTGCGTCTTCATTCATTATACGCACTGCAAAGGACTGAAATAACTTGCCCGCGTCGGTGGCCCCGGCTACTTCCGATGTGGGAGTCATCAAGATGAAAGAGAATAGGCTATTATAAGTTAGTGCGTTCAACATGTTAGACTTCATCAGCACTTTCCATCAGGTGGGATTGTTGTCAAGCATTAACTTATTTTATGTAAGAAAAATAATCACAAATTGAATGTTACGCTGGGCAACCAATACAATCATTAATTCCTAACCCACTGAATATCCTACTGGTGAGGTCTAATCATTACCATTTTTTAAAAATTGAAACGATGCAAGTTACAACTTAGTTTAAAACAACAATAACCCAAAATTAATTGAATTATATAAAACTATATTATTATGTCTGCTATCCGTGATGCACCCATACAATACTCATAAGATCATTAAGAACAATGGTGTTTCTTCCCAATCATAATAATCAGATACAGAAGGCATCTACTGTTTGCATTTACAATAAATTTGCATTTACAAAAAATAAGTGCAAATGAATAAAATATATATTTTATAGATGTCTGTATTGTTATTTGGCAATAAATAAACGTTCACATACTCATCCCTGCACTATATTCCCTATACCCCGAATGGCGTGGATAAACATTTATCTGCGCCATTATGTTCAGCCCCAGCTTGGAATCGAACCCGGGACCAATCTCACTAGGAATTATACCACAGAGTCACAGTCCTCATCCTCGCATTCGAGATTTATGTAGGTACTCGAGTTTACATATAATTAATATATTATTAAATAAACTTTTCTCATTATTTAGAAAACCAGTCTACTATTATTTACTCTGTTTCACAACAATATCTGATGGCATCATTATGACCATATGATTAAGAACATATTTGTGTTATTCATATGATAAGATCAAAAATAAAATATACATATATCATAACTCCCAACTATGCCATTGCGGTGTTTCAGTGACCTTTAATTCACTGACAGATCGATTGATTACATAAATCACCTATGACATATATTTCTTCAACATACAGGAAGGAAAATAACCTTAGATATCAAGTCACACTGAATCACTGTTTCATTCGACCAACAGTAATTCGTACATTTGTCATTACGAGTGACGATGCATTTCGTCGCAGATTCTTAGGTTATTAATTTATTAATATACATATACATAATAACATGAGTAAGCACTAAATTTGATGGAGTTAAATAAATCCTTAAAAATATTTTTACGATAAAATTATCCTGGGATTTTTTTGTACATTAATTGTAACGACTCGACAAAAAAATCTCTCTCAATCAATCTCGGACAAAAAAATTGTTATTATAAAGATAATACATAATACAACAAATGCATGTAGTGAGTGAGTGCGATGGTAGGTCTATGGTCAACGCCGCGATGTTAAATGGACATCCGTATTACTAAAGGCATCATCAACGCGTTGCCTATAAAAGGAAACGGAACCCGTTATTTAATGGATCCTCCGACAGTGCAAGCGAAGCACGCAAAAACATTTCACGGATGGCTATAAATGGTTCATGGGTATAGACCCTAACTACAAGATACGAGAGTGATCGAGATTTAACTGAGTGATACGGAGCCTCGCGTCCAACTGGGGAGTCCTAGCGCCGTAGCCTCGGCCATCGTTCTACAGGATACAGTGCACTGCGAGGACGATCGCTCGGTCTCGGGGATGGGTGGACTCCAAACCCTCTTATTAGCAAGGTGGAAAACGCAATTACAAGTTTGTTTTACTTTACCGGCCCGGTACTAGTACTACTACCCGGTACTAATACTAAACCAATACATGTCAAGAACGTTAGGAAATAATTATACAGAGGCTATTCCACGGGAACCAAGAATTTCTGTAACCAAGTCCAGTTTTATTTAAAGTCGGCCACAGTTACGAGTATGTCGTTACTCAGCGTATCACTGAAGCAAACCTAGTAGTTTTTCGTAGCGACGTGGAAACGAGTTCTATTCCACATGTGTTATGACCGTTTGATTATTTGACTCGTTTCCAGTTTGAATATTACAAAAAGGTTTTCATTAATATATTCATAATAAAACGGAAATTATTTTAAGTGCAAAAAACAAAAATTCAAAAAATGCACGTATGAAATATGGCAAGCGCAGCGACGAAGGGTTACCTACAAAGAGAACAAAATTCAGTTTCATACATTGGAAATATGTAGTCATGTTTTAAAATATTTACTGAGAAAAACATCCGTAATGTTATTAATTATTTATAACTGTTTTAAGTACTTAATTAAGGTTTTGATGTTTCATAGTACTCCATAATTTAAAGTTAAGCAAAAACTAATATTTTAGTTATATAATTTTTCGAATATCTACAAAAGCGCTAGATACCTCAGTGTTATGCATTGAGAATAAACACCCTTACCACGAAGTATAAGTAACTTCAAGATGATCACTCCATTATAACTTTAGGGGTCAGTAGGGATTTTAGATGTATGGAAATAGAAAAAAAGCAGAATAAAGGATTTCAGCGATTACCAAGACATATGTATTAGAAAAATAAACTCACTGTACATACACGATATATTTTTAGCGCAGTTTCCCCTACCTAAATAATCTTAATAATAAATAATAGCCACTTTAAAAGAAATATCTTTTTTATTTGGCAAATTGGTAGTATGTGACTATAGTGTGGTGTGGTGAGCCGAGCACCACACTTGGTATTTCTGTTGTGAAACAAATTGCTTTAAGAAACCTTTAGTCGCACCCAACTATACACATTTTTTTATATATAATTTGGTCGTTTATAGGTTGCTCGTAATTTTATAATATAGTAAAATTACTTGCATCATTATCCTAATAAAGCTATATTAATTTACGCAAATGCGGTTAGAACGATAAGCTTGCTTTTTCCTACAAACGTAAGTAGGTACCTCTTCGCTGGAAAGGGGACTCGCAGCTCTTCATACAATTTTGGCCCAGGCATGAAACAAAATAGCAGTGGTGTAAGCTTATTATTAACATAAGATTTATAATTAGGCACAGAAAATTAAACATGACTTATTAAATCACTTACCAATTTTCCAATATTTCTAATCGGTTCACCATGAATAATGAGTACCATTAATCATGTCTAATATTTATCTGACAATTAGCTTGAGTAGTTTTAACATATTAAAATGTACAATTGATTTATCGCATAATTACTGATGCATGGTATTCGATTTAATTTGTGGAAGATTTTAGATTTTGTGGACTTAACAATTTAAATTGCGAAAGGTTTCGAATTTTTGTATTTTAAAATATAATATTACAACCCATGTTTTATTATATAACTCACCTCATTTCTCTCCGACCCAAAAGTCCCATTCTGCTATAATTCAATAAAAATTAAACTGTTTAACGTTTATAAGATACTTTACTGGCTTACGGGTTTGTCCCTTTGGCAACGTACAGCTGGTTCCTCACAACTAAGGGCCTGTATGATAAATCACGCTACACTATTCCAGTGGAATTGAATTGACTTTGACGTTATCGAGTTAAAAAAACTCACGTAATGGGGTAGGTATGTATTACACACATTCGGATGATGTATTAGTAGGTACTTGGGCGAATTTTTTGCAAAACACATGGATAAATGGATAGTAATTAATGGCCACTTGTTACTAGATTCCTGCCCGGACACCGGTCAACCTAAATTAATGTACACGTATTATTGTAACTTGTTGAAGATGTTTATTTCTAGGGTTCCTTGAATCTGATGAAAAACTGAACGAAACGGACCGTTGTATTATGGTATATGACCCGGTGACGGTACTGTACCGTAAATTAACTAATTTTGATTAAGTTATAATTATTTATTAAGGTATAAATAAGAAAATAAAAGATCTGATTTTGTAAATGACAAATATATTAATTTAATAATTTGGATAAAAAGCTAATTCCAATCAAAATAAAAAAATTAACGAAAGCATAGTCTTCACCCAGACATCAGGAAAACCCATGCTAAAAAAATTCAAACAAATCTGTAAAACTCGATTTACTCGATTGTTATTATATCTCGATATTATGTATTTTTCATATACGTCATAGGTGCAGGTTTATTATGGATATCTATCCCGAACAAACCGTATTCAGGCTGCACCACTCTGTTAATTGTCACAAAGGGTCTGCTGCACAGAATCATAGCTATCTATCTATAAACAAGCTCAAATAGTATCACTTCAGATCACGTCGGAACGAATATAATTCAGGTTCTAGCGAAATAACTATCACTGGATTTCATTTATATTTTTAGAATGATTACATTCAAAGATTTTATATATAAGTACAACCTACGAGTATACGAGTGGGTGTGGTTTATAGCCAACTACACGTTGTTTATTGATTCTTCGCCCACGCCTCTGTACTGATCGGTTCACCTCCACTAGCAGTCTTCTTTCCAATTATCAATTGAGATTGAAGTGGCCCGTTGCCTGCCCGTTGGCCATAGACAACGTTGCCAACTAACTAAACATTAATGGATTTGGTCCTGGTTCAAATTTTATTTCGTGATGTTCTCCTTGAAAGGTTGAGCGATTTTAAGCATATAGGTACAAATAGATGCAATAGTAATTATTGTTTGCACATAGAACAGTGCAGACGAAACGCACAATATGAGGCTATAATGCCTGATTAGTCTTACCGGTACATTGCTTTTAAGCAATCTATGATAAAGGTGTGTGAACATTTTGATGCATTTTGTTTTATTTCCATAAAATAGTAAACATACATGGTAGTGGCATTTATGAGAAATCTTTTACATAATCGGAGACATAGTGCTGTTTCCTTAGACGGCAACGAGATTATCAAGACGACGATACAAAATTTCGATTACCCTTCGGGGCCAACATTCATATGAGATAGAAACTTGTGCGTTTCTGGGTCGTGACTAATTCTGTACATTATCGAATGAAAGGTAATAAATATATCATAATATATAGAAGTTAAAGCCTCTTCAGTTAATACAATGTAATCAACTGATGATTTAATGAACCATTTAATTCACGTGCTGGTACTAGCCAAAATAAAGCAACGCACATCGTCGTGCCGGTTTCAGTATACGTAATTACAATGATATTCTATTGAACTTGATATCACTTTCGTCAAGTGGATCAAATCGCGATGGCAATACCACAATTATTCCCACCATGTGCTCGTGCTCCACTTGTCAAGAAAGTTTATCCTGCGGACAACGCCAGTTTTCCAGTGAACAAAAAATACCCAAACAAACAGGAAATACAAACAGTTATTTAGTAGCACACGCGTAACAACTGTCGGAAACAAACCAATTCAACTCGGCTACATTCCATATTAAGTACCTACCGTTAATAGTAAATTTCGTTACAAGTGCGGAAAGTATGTAATTCAGGGTAACCGTGTATGAAATCTGCTTGGCCAGCGTGGTGGATGGATTCTCCCTCCCGGGTATGGATAGTTGTTGAATTATGTGTGGCCGTTGGGCCACATTTACCATTTTTATTGTTAAATTGCTAGAAAACAACCTACTCGAACGAGCTGTAAATCGGAGATCAATAAGAAAGTTCCTTCCACCACTTGAGGACGACAATTCCCAAATCTCTACACTCGACCTGTCGCACAGATTAGTCGATTCGTCCCCCTTGCTCCGCCACCATCGGAGAACTCCACGGCATATTATTCGTTGTACTTAATAATGTTCGTAGTTGTACGGGGGCTGGCACTTCTACGAGCGCCTAGGTTTTGCGATTCAGTCCGAATCACTTGAGCTTTGTACAATGAGCAAAATATAATTTATAAAACTTCTAATGTCCCGCCTACCCAAAGGAAAATAAGAGCATTTATTGAATCTGTAAATTGTGAATTCTCTTCTTTCGAAACGAAAAAAATTTAGTATTTCTTTCGTTGTCGCGTTATTACTGGACAACGGTCCCACCTCACGATAAGCCTTGTCAGAATCTTAGATGAGAGAGCGCAAGTTAAGACTGCTTCATTAAATGGTAAGTCAAGGCTGAAAATTAAGTGCTTAGGCTGTAGATGCCTCATAATAGCTATTTTTTAAACTATACATAAAAAGTAATAATTAATTATCAATATGCTATCTATTAACTTTCGAAATAATTTAAAATTTGCGTGCCAACAATTCAAACTCGGAGCTGTAAAATGTTAATATTACTGTATAATGTTAATTATTGCACATTGTTTCAAAAATATCAGGAGTTTCTAAAATTAAGAACTTCCAATCCACTTTTAAAAAAAGGTTCGCCGTCAAATAAAAGAAAAAACAGTGTTTCTGTGAATAGTATCTTCTCTTAATCTATTTATATATTTCAAATATATAGCTGACTACAGAACGACCACCGTGTGAAGGCATCCAGACGTACAGATTGACGTAAACGCGTCCAGTTGCAGTGGCCGACGTGACGGTTAAAACACAAATTTCTTCAGTATCGTACAAATACATAATATACTCTTAATCGACGATAAATCTTATCAACTAAACTAAAGTAATATTTACATTTCGATTTATATAAACTATACTTTATTTATGATATTGTGATTCGCGTCCCAACATTACAAAGTAACTACACTCTACTCCTTGTACGACGTTCAAATCACACGTGTAGTAATGATTGATTCGTCCGATCCAGACGGCCATGTCCCACAAGTAAAAATATACAGCGATGTAAACACAACATTTTGATTAAATCGATGCTAATCGCATTTTTGGAAGCGAGACAAAACTTTTTCTGCACGTAACTACTAACATCGACAACAAGCAAGTGTTCACACTACACTCGTAGTGAACATGTTCCATAGCACCATAAAACTCTCAAAAACTTATAACTACGATGAGATTAAGTGACGTGAAACACAAATTATTGCTATATTATCATCACTCGTACAAAATTATCATCTAGCAATACGAACGCGTCGATTTAAAAATACATAATTACACCTCGGACATTAATTGGCATGTCCGAATCATAAATTCGATTCAAGTCACAAACTAAACGATACATACAAATGCGAACATACTTCCAGAAATGCGATTGTGTCGACCACTTCAATAAAGGTACAATTCTCAGTACAACAAATTGTAACACATGTATTAAAACAAACAAAGTACGATTAGAGACATCGATTGGTATAATGTTACATAATTAAAACGCCCGCTTTATGTTGGCTCCAAATAATATTCTCAATACACCGCACACAGTAGGACAACATTTAAAATAACTATGTTGTACCGAGCCTAGAGAGTGACCAACAGTCTCCTATTGGTATATAAATACCGCGCATTGTTAATTTTACTAAAAGCACTACCACCAAGACTCGTTGGCAAAGAAAGGGAGATAACGATTTGTCAATATTTTAGGTACAAAAGAGACAGAGAGCTCGCAATTATTTGTAAATTACTACATATTTAAAAAAAACACCTTTAAAATAACCGAATGAGGCAAGTCGGATGTATTATCAAGATCAAGGTTAAGTGCGGAGTTTGCAAAATTATATTGAATTAAATCTATAAAATTTAAGTTCTTTATTTTGGCTATTGTGAATAGTTTGAAAAATCTTAGTAGGTCACAAAGGAAAAAATAAAAAAGAGTTCGTCGGGATAAAATAAGGGAAACGTTATTTCGCTTAAGAGGATGGCAGCAACGGGTCCTTTGGTGTCCTTTACAGAGGACATGAAAATTACATTCTGGCTGAGTCTACAGACCACCAAGATCCCTCTGCTTGAATCGACAATACATCGGATCGAGTCTCGAGTGAACTGAGAGCTAGTGATTCTCAACCTTGATGATTCACTATGAAATGTCTTCTGAACGTATCTGCGTGCTAGGGAATGTGCTAGGTGCTACATTCTCGAAAATCTAAGAAACAGTGCTTCCAATAATACCAAAAATATTGCGAGACGATTATAATGATATCCGAAGTAAAGATAGGCAGAAGCACCTTGATACAACCCAAACAAAGTCAATTTTGTAAACAACCTTCTCCGCTTCTCCGACCAACAAGACACTAGCAGAACAAGTATTAGCACGCAACGATGACACCAATTCTCTACTAGATCTACGACCGGGAATATTTGAATCGGATCTAGAATGTATGTCACTTCCGTGACAATCGCGGAAGAGACGTGCGTGGCGTTGTTCTTGGTCATAGAGATTCGTGATAGTCTGAATTCATATTACTGTATTATCAATGTATATGATGAGTAAATCACGTCGTAGGTCTTGACAAGAACCTCGATTAAGACCAAAACTGGTACGATTCAGGACTAATTGCGATGTCAATAAGCCGTTTTTTATTCATTAATTCACAATAATAAATTGTATTTGGTCCTTATAGATCATAGTAATTTCGGATTCAAACGAATCTCAAATAAGCCAGCTAATACGTAATATTGAAATTTAGCAATTATAAGATCGACGTATTTATGTGGTAAATCACGTTCTAAGGTTCAACTCGCAGAGATGAAACTGACCTGTTTCTCGCACGCTGTCCGTTGCCTTTGACACTGTAGTACAATCCGTCAGATACATTTATTAATTATTCTGGCCTTATAGAATTTTAAATGGGACACGCCCTGCTGGGTTTCAGAAAAGACTGATCCAGTTCAAACACACACTGAAGTTGTTAACTTCAACTCCAACTTTTACAACTATACAATACTGCCACTAACACAATATGAAAACACGACCCCAACATAGCCCTGGTAATTATATAACTCCCCCTCCACTTTCAGCACATATATACAAAGGCAATCAATCACTAAAGGATATTATTCACTGATCACGATTTCTGTACAAAAATAAATGTAGGACACACATTACTTATAATAATTATATATACCCCTATTATATACAAAACTAAGATCACTCACTAAGTTTCAACGTGTTGGTGTTACCAATTTATTACATTTATTATTAAACTATTAGTTTTTCTCTATATTAGTATTTCTCCATTCGTTTAAAAACTACAGTATAAAATTTAACTCCGATCAAAATATCAACGTACAATCTGCTATAAAAATTAATCAGAAACGTTCACGAGTCACACACAGACAGACTAACATCACTATTATTGTAGTTACAGGCACAAATGAACAATATCACACCTCCCAATATAACAAGTATGGAACGTACCTCTGCGATGAGACAATCTAAAGAACATTATAAGGTGTTACTCGTTCCAAAACTACTAGCATTCTTGGTTAGAGCGTTGAGGGTAAGCGCATTTTTAAACTACCCACATTCCTTGTACTATTATTATAATATACTTTTGTATAATGCGATAATTTTCTAGCGACACCCAAGGAGAATATTATTGTAAGTTGTAACCCTATGATAGCGCGGGCTGTGGGTACTGGTGTAAATCATACTATAAACAAGAGCAGAGTTACATATCCTTACCAATTACATTAGGATGATTCCAACCTACTCGTAAAGCTTTCACTACACTACGTTACGAGCGAGGGATTTAGTCCTACCATCAGTTGTCGTCCGATTCAAACGATGTCACTTTACAATACATTACCGATACGACTCTATGAATAAAGTAATCTGATCTCTACGTTAATAATAAATTTAAAAGCTATATGTTTTGTCTATTATGTAGCCATTGTAGTATGACAATTTTCTATTTTATGTCTAAGCTTGAAATTTTATGCCATGGGAAGTAAGCATAAGATGTTTTGTTTGTTGCTTGCAATACGTTAAAAACAATGTTTCTAGACTTTTATATACTTATTATTTTCAAGGTATATTCATGTAACAACTAATATTAAATGAGGGATGTATTAAAACAATTTTTCAAACGCAAGTATTATCTAGTTGTTAAATGTAAATTTTTAATGTTTTGTGCTCACTTCATATGGTCCACCGTAAGGTATTACTGTGATACAATTTATTATATTGTATTCTCAATTACTCCACTATTTCAAAAGCTACTCAAAGAATAAAATTAATATACATTACATTTACTAAGTACCGAATAACCGGTAAATAGCATCCGAAATCCTGGAAATACTCCAAATCCGAACTATATAATTAGTTCAAAAGCATACATAATTACATAATAGTGGTAATTTTTTAGACTTAAAACAATGTTTGCCACATTTAAAAGAGTGGCGTTACAAAATGTCGTCCAACCTACACATAGAAATACTGAACCTTATTGCACACAAAATTGAAGTTCTTATTAGTTTGATATGTCTCTCTACATAACAACATTGCTCTAAAGAGCGATAAAAATAATTGGTTACTTAATTCAATATAAAAATAACCTTTACAGTGTGTGTTCAAAAAAATATAATGTCTTAAAAAAGATGTAGAAATAAAAGCATCTTAAAATAAAACTACTTGTGATGAATACAAATGAACAAACATGACGTGTAGGAGAGCTTTGTAATGTCATTGACATAACTTTATTTTGTTCCACCAAACTGGAGTTTACACTGCGTGGAATTACAAAAAATAGTGAAGTAGACATTCCACAGTACAATAATATCTCAAGTCTTAAATCGAAAATGCACCAAATCACAATAAATCAGTGTTAATGTTAATCTAAAGTAATTTGAGTAGGGGCCTACAAACAGGTTAATATGGGTGAGGGCAAAAGTACACTAAAAGCATCCCTTATTATTTCAAGTAATTTAGTAGGGACAGTCAAAACGATTAGTTTGCTTTCGAACCAATCATTGGAGCTAATACATCGGTTAATAGGTTCAGAATATGAAATAATGTAACGGGGGACCAACAAACAGTTTAATTGAGATTTGGATTAAAACCCTAGAAAATAAATCACATTGCATTATTCTATCAGATTGTTCATTACATTCATAAATATTTCTTAAGGCGACAAGAGGAGCGTGCTTCGCTCATCTGTCATCTTTTCTCTTGGTTAACTCTTATTCTGTGTATTAATTAATTCAGGGCTATCCCTTGATATTAGTTATCCAAACAAATAAGTATTTAAACCATCTAATCTTTAACTAACTGAGTTTAACTATGATATTGGTATAAGTTGATTAGTAATTTCGAAATACAACTGACGCGACAGTCAAAAATTTGATTGATTCAAGTTATAAACATCAATGTTGTATCTTAAATAACAGCCATTGTAGCTGTAAAAGAGGTTACGTTTTGCATGCACCAAGATGTAAGATTAATGTTTGATCAAAGAATGTGGTTCTTCGAAATAACATTTATACATTATAGTGAACATAAATATTATCCAGTTACTGCTTCAATTCAATAAAAACATTTATTTAATGTTGTTAAAAACTTTTTCACTGTTTATTTATATTTTATTTACGTAAGTTTTTTTATAGATAAAATTGATAGGGGGATTATTAGTAAGTTATTTACCTTAATATTTCCGTAACCATATTGGTTACCGGTAACCATATAACACAAAGATAATATTAGATTCACCTGTTGTTTTCTATGAAACGATAAAAAGACGTAACGGTGACAATCAAAGAGTCCGTAGCGTCGTCACCAGAACAGCCACGATATTTCAGTTTAGTTTTATTGTTAGTAGATTAGGTTAGATTGAGAACAATTAAGGGCACAGTATCCCCAGGCTAGCCCAGCATGTGTTCGCACTCTACATATGTAAACATAATAGTATCGGAAATTAGAATATTGTAGGCATGACTGCGGCGGCAATAACATTCCTATATTGTACAAGGAACTTGTAATGTCACAAATGAAGTCAAATTTGAAACACAAGTAATTTTATAACTAAAATATTTAAGGTTCAACCTATCACTTTAAATAGTATATTTTTCCTTGCAATTTTGCTTCTCATAGTTTCCGCATAAAGCCAGTCTTGATCTCATAATTGCTTTTGAACCAGGCTGCATGTAAACTCACATCAGTATAGCCAGATCCAGAAACTCAAAATAATGTCCTAACCAGTTATGAAGAACGTTGAATAACAGATTGTGATAATACATTTAAATGTACCTCAACGAGAGCAAGGGATGGCACATAATACAGTAATGTTACGGGCACGGTGATTGCGAGTCAAATACCATGACATACCTTGAACCAAACTATTTAAGCTGCACTCACTCAAACCCATTTCCATTGTTTCTCCGCTCGACACACGATTTATAAAAAACGTCCCAATTTTAATTTAAACCACTCTGTCCTCACACGAATTTTATTACATAATTTTGTTAATCTATAATTAGTAGGAATAGAGTAGGCGAGCGGCCGACGCGGTCACTACTGGCAGTGTTTTCACTTCGCACTTCACACTTTTTTCTTCATGCGGTTTCACAACCGAAGGATTGACGGATACGAATATAGAGAACGCACGCAGGGGATGAATCTATTGTGACTGAACACTCTTCATCGCGTGTATGTTTTGATTCCTATATATGGTCGAGTATAGTTAGATAGATCAGTCGTACGTTACAACACCATCTGTGTTGATGCAAGCTCGTTCTCTACGAATATCCGTGTTCTTATGTTTTGCAGCTCACCTCGAACACCTACAGTTCGTCGTGAGCTCCTTTGTGTAGTTATACAGTGTGTCCCAGCATGTCCCTTATACATCTTCCGTGGGCCCCGAGTGTGCCGGCGGTCGGTGTGTCACTAGAGTGGCGTCGGTCGCGGGACGGCGGCGCCTTTCGAAGCACTTTCTAGAGGCGTCCGCCCTTCCCCTGGCACTGGCAACGTGCACCAAACTGAACGACTTCCTGCAATCACAGCGCGCTCCGTCAACAAACAAACCAGCATCTTAATATATCTATACTACTGTATAAATTTGTACTTTGTGTGTGTCTGGACATTCCATTTGGCACTGACATCAATATGACAATTTTAAAAAGTTTTGACTGTCTATATGTCCCGTTATAATTCAACAAGGGCTTGACCTACAGTAACCAAAATTTATATGTAGTGAGAACACATGATTGCACAGATGATAGACTATGTAAAAAAGGAGTAAACCTAATTATGTCCAATCATATCAAAAAACATACATCATGTAAATATATTGATTTGTTCAACTCAAACGAATCCATCCATCCATGTAACAATATGCAATATTTTTTATAATGACAATTTTAATACACTATTTACACCATTTATCATGAAAATACTGTTTAGTTTCAACAACAAATCTTAATAACCTAAATCCAAAGGAACTCCGAAAAATATTGAAGACTGCTACCAAACGTTCGCGATCACAGCAAGGATCATCCATCGCTTAACATGACTACCGAAATACTGAAACGCTCACAAATATTATTTTGTTGTCGTGTGCTACAAAGCATAACGAAATATATCCTTCTTCCACACAATATCACCAACATTACATAAATTATAACAAAAAAAATATTATTGAATTATTATAATTTACAAAGTCCTTTTATAATAAATCGAGTTGTGGAAACATTAACTTCGTTAGCTACCTACCTACTGTTAGATGGAACACCGGTAAATGCATTAGGCACATCACTATCAACGATGTGACAGTATCCCATCACCAGCGAGAAGATGACAGCTCATTTACGGCGCTTTTTTTCCAATTTTATTAACACACTAACTAACATAACAAGTGTAGCTTATGTTTATTAACACCGGCATAGTGGACATTAGCGCGAACAGCAATACAGTACCTAGTCCGAATCGGAGTCGTCGTTGAGCGATGAGCGGAGCTTGGAGAGCGTGCGGCGCGCGGCCGGCGTGCCGTCCTCCTCGTCCGACGAGATCACGATGCGCTGCCGCGGCTTCACGCCGGTCGCGCCGCGCGTCATGCGCCGCGGGACCG